>CACVBM020001050.1:40098-187603 GCA_902728155.2 Microthlaspi erraticum
AAAGAATCTTGCAAAAACCGTTTGAAAACATAGATAGTTATATAGTAAAATCATGTAAAATATGGTGATATCAGAAACCCTCAGCCAAGCATTGAAGATCCTCTTCTAGACCAAGATCACGTGGTCATGACACCTAAAGAGGGAGAAACCTTGAAGCTATGATGCATCAGTTCATGGAGAATCAAGAGACAATTCATTGAAGGAATGAAGCAATGCGCCAAAGATAACAAAAACCTTGGTTTCAAGATGGATAGCATGCATGATCATCTTCAAAGGAGTAACCAGGAGCTGTATGAGAGATTTATCAACCTCTCTAATCATGTTAAGATGGTGGAAGTGCAAGTTTCCCAAATTGCAGAAGGATCCAAGAGACAAGCCAATGTTCTTCCGGGAAAAGTGGAGGAGAACCCTAAGTTTTGCAAGGTGATAACAACCAAGAAGAAGATGCCGTTTCACCAGCCCCTAGAGTTCAATCAACCTTCCAAGATCATGTGACAAGGCGTGAAGATGATGAGCCTATTTCAAAAGCACCACATCAAAGGAGGCTTAAGAAGAGAGAAGATCCAGTGAAGTTTATCTTCCCTTGCACAATCAATGGTATTGACTTTATTGACTCTTTGTGTGATACAGGATCTACAGTGAATCTCATGTCTAAAATCATAGCAAAGAAGCTTGGGATTGTAGAGATGGAGCCTCCTGGAAAGATGCTCAAGTTTGCAGATGCTTCTAGCACAACTCCATATGGCTTTGTGCGTGATCTAGAGATGCAAGTAGGGGATGTCTAGTCCCCACCGATTTCCACATCATAGAGATGCAAGATGAAGCTTCTATGTCACTGGTCCTTGGGACTCCTTTCCTTACAACCGTGGGAGCAATGTTTGATTTTCGCAAGGGACAAGTCTCTTTCTCTGAAATCAAGAAGAAGGTCTTCTATCCTGGCGTTCCTACTGAAACCTCATGTTGTACAACCATCTACAGTGAGGAGAGAGCAATTTTAGACCCTGGAGATGACATTAAAAGGTCACAAGACGTTCCTCAAGAAGCTCTCTACATTAGGTCTTATGACATTTACAAGCCGGCACAAGGTGAATGCCAAGGTGTTTCAAGTGATAGTGGTTCAGTTTTGGCTCCTAAAGATCATCATACATGGGATGTTTTCAAGCTTGAGACACGTCCTAGAGCACCACCAAGACCAGCACCATCCGAATCTCCTTGGTATAGACACATTGCCAACTACCTTGCTGCTGAGCACCCACCACCTCAATTCTTTGGCTACAAGAAAAAGAAGTTCTTAAGGGATGTTAAAAGGTACATCTGGGATGAACCTTGTCTTTATAAAGGTACTTCTGGGATGAACCTTATCTTTATAAACATTGTTTTGAGTTTAATGAGGAGTGCCTTAAGTCCTGGACTTTGCTGAAGGATGCTCTGGTTTCTGCTCCAATTGTTCAAACTCCCAATTGGGACTACCCATTTGAGATCACGTGTGATGCTTCTGATTATGCAGTTGGAGCTGTTTTTGGCCAGAAGATTGACGAGAAGGTGAATGTAATCTACTATGCTAGCAGAACTATGGATGATGCTCAAGTCAAGTATGCAACCACTAAGAAGGAGCTCCTTGCTGTTGTCTTTGCCTTTGAGAAATTTCGCAACTACTTGGTTGGATCCAAGGTGATTGTCTACACAGATCATGCTGCTCTTAGACACATCTATGCTAAGAAGGATACAAAACCCAGGCTTATTGGATGGTTTTTGTTGAAATATTGAATACGAAACAGAGTAAGAAGAAAACAGAGTATTGTGTAATCAAACTTTTATTGATGATGATTGTATCACACTGTATACATTACAAGAGTTTGACTCCACATACTTATACAACACAAAACAAAGTGTTTAAACGACACGACTCTAAACAAACGTCACTTTTGTGTTAAGTAACTAACTAATACAAATGTAACTGACTTATGCGAGATTTGATTATAGTTCAACATTCCTCCTTAATCAAATATCTGCTGCACTCCAAGCTTCTCCCGAAGGTCTTCAAATCGTGATACGCTTAATCCCTTAGTGAGTAAGTCTGTGAGTTGATCTTCTCCTTTGAACGTATTGATGAGACGAATGTTGTTCCCCGTAATGATGATGTCGTCTACGTATAGACTCACGATCAACACATCTCCTTCTTGCTTCATGATGTACAAGGCTGCATCATTCATACTTCTCTCAAATCCATTTTGAATAAAGTATGAATCCATTCTTGCATACCAAGTCCGAGGGACTTGTTTTACACCATATAAGGCTTTGTGTAGCCTTAACACCTTCTCTTCCTTTCCTTCAATCACGAACCCAGGTGGCTGCGTGACATAGACATCTTCTTTTAATTCTCCGTTGAGAAAAGCTGACTTCACGTCCATTAGGTATAGCCTCCACTTCATTTGAGCAGTATATGCAAATATGGCTCTTATTGTTTCGTATCTTGAGACTGGGACAAATGTCTCAAGATAATCTACTCCATACTCTTGAGAAAAACCTCTCGCTACTAATCTTGCCTTGTCCTTGACTTGATTGCCGTTGGCGTGTGTTTTGATCTTGTAGATCCATTTAACGTTGATCACTTTTTTCTTTTCTGGCTTGTCTACAAGTTCCCAAGTCTTGTTCTTCTCAATCATCTCTATTTCTTCAGTCATGGCCTTTCTCCATTCTTTGCTGTCGCTTGCTTTATCGTAAGTTTGTGGCTCCTCATGTGCAACAAGACAAACTTCGATTGTTTGAGCCGCTTCTTCAAACTCCACTCTCGGGGCTTCTTGTAAACACTCGCTCATGGATCTATACTTCTTTGGAGGTTCAGATGTTTCTCCTTCTTCTTCTTCTATGTGAGCGTGATTTTCATTTGAAGGGAGAGTAGGGCTAGAGATGCTTACGGGTTGATCTTTTGGTGGTGGATTGTTTTCTACGGATACGACAATGGTCTTTTCGGCTTCTTCTTGCTTATCCCAATTCCACCTCTTGTTTTCTTCTTGCTTGTTCGCATTCATGGCTTCTTCGAAGACATAACTCATCTTGATTCTGAAACTCTTATGAGTCATCGGAATCTCCATAGTCTTCTTGCCGTATGCATCTGGAATGATGCATTTCTTGTTTTGGAAATAAATTTGATAACCGCTCGAGATGATTTGAGGAACGCTCAACAAGTTTTTCTCCAAACCAGGGACTAAGAAAACGTTTTTGATTGTTTTCTTTCCACAACTAGTCATGACGGTGATATCTCCTTTACCGGCCGTCATAACTATGCTCCCATTTCCGAGTTTGATCGGAACCTGGATACTTTTATCCATTTTGGAAAAGTATCTCTCTTCGTTGGTCATATGGTTAGTGCATCCACTGTCTACTAACCATATTTCTTCTTCCAATGTTGTTGTCGATGCTTCACTCACACTGACATGTGATCTTCCTCTGAGTCTTCTTCTTCGAGACTTACATGTGCTTTCTCCTTTTTCTTTGAGTAGCACTCATTTGAGGAGTGGCCGATCTTGCCACAGTTGTAACACTCCTTGTTACTCTTCTGGCCCTTGCCTTGACCGTTTTTCTTTGGTTTTGACCAACATTCATTCTCTGTGTGGTTGCTTCTCTTGCAAAACTCACACCAATTCTTGCCTTGATTCACACGGCTTCTGTGTTGTCTCTTTTGAAACCAGAATCTCTTTGTCTTGAGTGAGCATTGAATGCTCCTTCGTTGTTGCTTTCCTCTCTTACGGACAGTCTTGCCTCATGCGCCTTCAAGATACCGATTAACTCCGTCATCGTTGTTGTAGTCAAGTCGCGAGTTTGCTCCAACACGCTAACAATGCTATCGAACTTGGCCGGGAGAGAGATGAGTATCTTTTGTACGAGTTGTGTGTTGGTCTTCTTTTCTCCATGATAAGTTAATTGATTTTCCAAAACAATTAACTTATCCGTGAATGTCTTGACGTCTTCTCCATCGTACATTTTTAGGTTTTCGTATTCTCGACGTAACGTTTGAAGTTTGGTCAAACGAACTTGAGAAGAACCTTCGTACTCAGTCTTCAACGCATCCCATGCCTCTTTTGATGTTGTTGCTGCCGCAATTCGTGAGAATATTTGATCCGTCACGGCGGTTTGCAAAATTTGCAAAGCCGATCGGTTGCCATCGCTTCTTCTCTAAGAGATTTTGCCCTGGCGGTTTCAGGGGTTTCTTCCGCTACCACCGGTACTCCTTCTTCAACCACAGAATGGTTGTCATCTTGATGCTCCAGAAATCATACTTCTCCCCATCAAATATAGGGATCACTTGATATGAAGAGCCTTGCATCGTCTCGGCTTGTTACTTAGACGAATACGATCTCTCCTTCTTGCTATCTCTCTCTGTTTTTGTGTTCTCTCTTGATCCTCTCAATAGTAAAGCTCTGATACCATGTGGAAATATTGAATACGAAACAGAGTAAGAAGAAAACAGAGTATTGTGTAATCAAACTTTTATTGATGATGATTGTATCACACTACATACATTACAAGAGTTTGACTCCACATATTTATACAACACGAAACAAAGTGTTTAAACGACACGACTCTAAACAAACGTCACTTTTGTGTTAAGTAACTAACTAATACAAATGTAACTGACTTATGCGAGATTTGATTATAGTTCAACAGTTTTTGCTGCTCCAAGAGTTTGATATGGAGATTGTGGATAAGAAAGGAATAGACAATGGGGTAGCTGATCATTTATCCAGAATGTGAATTGAAGACATTGTCCCTATCAATGATTCTATGCCTGAATAACAGTTGATGGCAATCAGGACTTTAAAAGAAGGCTTTGATGAGAAAGTCAGACTCGATGAAGTTAAGGCTCTGCGAGATGAGGATTTGCCTTGATATGCTGATATAGTGAATTTCATGGTAGCTGGAGAGGTTCCTAATGATTTCGATGCTTACAAGAGGAAGAAGTTCTTTAAAGATGCTAGGCACTACTATTGGGATGAATCTAATTTGTACAGAAGAGGGCCATATAGCATCTATAGAAGATGCATAGCTGAAGAAGATGTACAAGGTGTTTTAGAACATTGCCATGGGTCTGCTTATGGAGGTCACTTTGCCACATTCAAACCAGCAAACAAGGTCTTGCAAGCTGAACTATGGTTGCCTACCTTGTTCAAGAATGAAACAAGCTTCAGTTCTAGATGTGATCCATGCCAAAGGAAAGGAGTGATCACCAAGAAGAACAAGATGCCTCAGAATCCCATTCTAGAGATTGAGATTTTCGATGTATGAGGATAGACTTCATGGGCCCTTTTAACCATGTCTTGCATGAAAAAAATTACATTCTGGTGGCTGTGGACTATGTGTACAAGTGGATAGAAGCTATTGCCTGCCCTGCTTATGATGCCAAGGTTGTTGTCAAGCTGTTTAAGACCATCATCTTCCCAAGATATGGCATCCCTAAAGTTGTGATCTCAGATGGAGGCTCCCACTTCATCAACAAGGTGTTTGAGAAGTTAATGAAGAATTATGGAGTTAAGCACAAGGTGGCTACGCCCTATCACCCCCAGACCAGCGGACAAGTTGAGGTCTCTAACAGGCAGGTAAAGGCTATCCTTGAGAAGACAGTGAGCTTCACAAGGAAGGATTTGGCGACCAGGCTCGACGAAGCACTTTGGGCTTACAGGACAGCCTACAAGACACCAATAGGAAGGTCACCTTTCAACCTATTGTATGGCAAAGCTTGCCACTTACCCGTGGAGATTGAGTATAAGGCACTTTGGGCAATCAAGATGCTCAACTTTGATATGAAAACAGCACATGAGAAGAAGGTCATGGACTTGCACGAATTTGAGGAAATCAGACTAGATGCCTATGAGAACTCTAAGATCTATAAGGAAAGGACTAAGGCAGCCAATGACAAGCTGATTCGCCTTAAAGATTTCAAGGCTTGGGATAGTGTGCTCTTTGTTCAATTTGAAGTTGAAGCTGTTTCCAGGAAAGCTGAGATCAAAATGGTCAGGACCATTCAAAATCCATGAAGTTCTACCTTATGACTCTCTCACCCTGATCAACAAGGATGAAAAAGAGTTCAAAGTGAATGGTCATAGGTGCAAGCCTTACCTAGGTGGAGCCTATGTTGAAGAGGACATCACAACTCCTCTTCATGACCCAACTCCTGCCTAATATGAAGGTTAAGATATGGGACCTTAAACAAGCTCACTTGGGAGGAATTCCCATGTCTATCCTATAGATATCGCTTTATTTAGTTTTTATGTGGCTCCCTCTGTCTAAGTCTCTCAGAAGCCAATTTTAAGGAGAAGTTATGCTGACTCGACCAGCAGACTCGATCAAGCCCAAGGAGAAAGAGCACGAACTCGACCAAGCCCAAGCCCGAGCCCGCCCTCTCCATCTCATGACCTTGCTTCCCAGTTTTTTGGGGAGCACTAAGGTATCAAATATTTCTTCTCTTGTACATACCATTTCATTTTCATGCATTTCTACAACATGTGATTGATCTCCCATTTCTGTCATCCTTAAGAGTTTAATGTTTGTTTTAAACTCTTCAATCTTTCTTGGAGCTTCTACCACACAAAGGACTGTGTGAATTAAGTTTGGGGGAGGGTTTAACTTTGTTTATTCTGGTTCTTAGTTCAATTTTTCATGCATCATCAAGGCATAGAAAACCCCTAAAAATTGATAAATATTCGAAAATCCAAAAAATATTTCATGTAGTTGCATTCATATTTGTAGAATTGTTTTAGGATTGCATCATTTAGCTCTGTTTTGTTGTGCATTGTTGATTTAACCTTGTGAACTAGCTTTCTTATGCGATTTGTTAAGTGCACCATTTCTAGATTCTTTTGTGCATCAGCATGAGATTTAATGAACAAGAAAGCACCATATTTAGCTTGATTAATCACTGTATGCACATCTCATTTAACCATTGCTGTGATTTGATGCATTTCCTTATCTATTTAAACCCTAAACTTGATCTCTAATTACCATTCCTTGCATTTGATTTCGACTCATGGATACCATATACGTATATGGACATTCTTTTCCCTTGTTTATCCCTCTTGCTTGTTCAAATACATGTTCTCCATCTTTGAGACAGTTTACCACACCCTAAACCTTAAACCTTTTCATTCAAACCCCCATTTATCTCTTGTGCGAATTGTGAGGCCTTGTTCCTGACCATACTTAGTATAAGGTGGTGTGTTTAAACCGGCAAGAGCAAGAGTTCTAGTTGTCTAGTTCTTCTTGGGTTGTTTTCAGGTTAAGTTTGGGGGTGTTCATTTGGACTTGGGCGAGTTCATTATTTAAAATCAAGAAAAGTGGTAAAGGTGAGAAAAGAAAAGAAAAGAGTTTTGGTTAAGTCCAGGGAGTTGGTCTGTGTTTCAAATGGTCTAGTAAAGGTTTAGGAAGTGTTAAAAGAAAGAAAACGGGGTTCTAAGTAGTAAAGAAAAGAAGGCAAAGTCTCAAGTGTTCAAAAAGGAAAAGAAAAGAGTTCCCTAAGTGTTTAGTAATCCCAAACCGCTATATGTTACCTAAAGAAGCATCTCCCTGTGTTGTGCTCAAACAAAAGAGAAAGAAAAGTGAGCAAAGCTCCTCTTGCATTTGCTTGTTTATGTTCATTTCTTGCATTTGTTTCTTTACTACATTCATTTACCGCTTTCAATTGCATTTTCATTATCATTAGGTTGTTAGTTATTACACCTTCATTCTCTAAACCAATTGGCTTGACTTCCAAGCATCGCATAGTTTTAAAGAGCAACAACTTACCCATATGGATTGATAACCTCTTATGCTACATTGACTATGATGTTAAAGAGGAATTGATTGTCTGTGATCTTATCTGTTTATCATACCATCTCATCTTCATTCCACCCAATCACCACATACATCTCATTATATATCATTCCATCTCACAGTAAAATCCTTTCATCTGGAACCAGGTGGTATGTTCATTTTCTGCCTTGGGAAGGTTCCTTGTTGTCCTTGGAAGTTCCCTTTTTGGCCATAAATTTGTTGTGGAGGCTGACTCGATGAAGCTTGTTGCTGAGGAGGGTAAACTTGATCCTAAGGGTTTGCAACATCAGTGTTCCTATAACACATGTTGGGATTAGCCTTATAGTTGTAGTAAACCTTCTGGTATCTTCCTTGTCCATTGCTTATGTAGCATACTTTAGCAAATTGATTACCCTCCCCTTCTTGGACAAGAACCAACTCTTCAGCAGACACAAAGTTAACCTTCTTCATGGTGGATTGAATTAAGATAAGCTTATCCAACTTCTCGTTCAAAGCCTTGACATCCTTTCTGAGTTTATCATCAGACTCGATCGAGCTGGAGGTCGAGCTTCGGTTAGTGCGATCATACTCCTCCCCATAACTTCCATTTGAATTGGCAATGTTCTCCACAAGCTGTCAGCCATCATCAACGTCCTGGTTAAGGAAGTTTCCATTGCTAGCTGTGTCCAGCATCTCTCTGTATCTAGGCAAAACTCATATGTGTAGTGTGGAAAGTAGAGACTGATTGTTGAAGCCATGATGAGGGCACTGACTTATATAACCCTTGAATCTCTCCCAAGCTTCAGCGAATGTCTCATTGTTCTTCTGAATGAAACCTGATATCTCTCACTCCTCAGCTTAGCAGTGTGACCAGTGGAGAAGAACTTAGTCAGAAAGGCTTTCTTGCAATCATCCTAAGTAGTAACTAGTAAAGGACCCGCGCAAACACGTGGTGTGACGTTGCAATTTTGTGAAGAAAATCTAAATCATAAACCTAAGTCCGACCCAAAAACCCTAATCAAAAATTTTAAAAACCCAAACGTTTTTAATATGTCTAAACCCGAAAATTCGAAATCCAAAAAATCCCGAAAACCCTGACCGAATAAAAAAAACTCTAATTTTTTGACCCGAAACCCTAATCCGACCTAAAAACCCTAATCAAAATTTAAAATACCCAAACTTTTTAATATGTCTAAATCCGAAAACCCTAAATCAAAAAAATCTGGAAAACCCTGAACTGAACCCAAAAAAACTCAAACTCAAACCGAACAGAAATTTTCAAAAAAAATCCGAACAATTTCTATATCTCTATATATCTATGAAATTAGGTATGGATTTTCACCCAAACCCGAACTTGTTTAGAAAAACCCAAACCAAACCCGATTCAGAAATTTAAAAAACTTGAACGACTTTTATATCACTAAACCCAAAAACCAAAAAAAACTTTAAAAGAAACCTGAATTGAACCTGAATTGAACCCGAATTAAAATTAAAAAAAAACTTTAAACCCGAAAATCCAAAATCATTTTCTATTGATTTGGTATTATCGTTAGATTATGTTAAGTTTTTTTTTTTTTGCAGATTTTTAAGAGCTGGAAAACGAAGTTTTCTAAACCATCGGTTTGTTTTAAGTTATTATTCTTGTATCCAAACAATTTTTTCCATTTATTCTTCTATCCAAATAGTTTTTTTCTCTTATTCTTGTATCCAAACATTACAATGTACTAAATTGACCCTCATTAAATCTGTTGCCAAACACTTTCTCTTCATAATTAGATTGGTTTTTTGGTCATAATGTTTTCATGTACTTCTCAATTAATAATATAAAGATTGATCCATAGGGCAAACTCTTCTCCCATTGATGAGCCTTATCACCAAGAGACATAGGAAAGAGTATCAGCTTGATGGCATCTTCAGACATACCATTGATCTTTGTCAAATCACACAACCTATCAAACTCATCAAGATGATCTATTGGGTCTTCACAAGGCAACCCATGGAACATCTTGTTATGCACCAGATTGATCATTCCTAGCTTGATCTCAAAGTTGTGGTTCTGGACAGGAGGAGGGACAATTCCTTGCCTTTGTTGGTGACGGTTTGGAGCATCTTCAAGACCAATGGTCGGCTCTGCCTAGCTCGACCATTCCCATTGCCCAGAGGGTTTCCATTACTCTGTGGATCGTCCATTGTATCAGTACCAGTGACCTCTTGCTCAGCTAGTTGCTTCTGGCTTTTATTTCCCTGTCTTTTACCAATGTTGTTATCTAACTCGACCAAATCCTCTGTAGAAGAGCTCGATCGAGTTCGCATACACCTGCAAGACAGTAGAAAACCCAGTAGAACAAGCAACAAAAGGTGGAACAGTACTTTATCATTCAAGTGAATTAGAGTTTCAAATGCAACAAAATCAAACCCAAATGGCAACAGCGCCAAATTGATGAAAGGATTTTTCTGTCAATGATGTATAATGGATGGTATGAGATAATGTGCAAGTGATGGTGGAATGATATGATATGACAAGTTCAATCATAAACAGTCAATTCCTCAAGATATCATCATGTCAATGCAGTATTTGAGGTGACAATCCATAATGGGTATGAATGATGCTCTTTATACATCAAATGAAAGAGCAAAGCAAGATTAACAACTTTTATTGAAATAGCAAAGTTCAAATTCGAAATAACAAAGCCTAGATCTAAGATTCAATGAGCATAAGCTCAAGAACACAAAAAAAGGGCTAAAAGCTAAAAGAAGAAAATAAAATTATAAGATTAAGCAAAAGTTGTGATTATTTCGTGGCCATATGCCTTTTATAGGAAACAAACTAGGGTTTAAGGTCAAAGGAGTCGAAGGGAAGCAATAGATCTCGGATTTTTTTCCCCTGGAAAGCAATTCAATCGAGCGTCTTCTGGCCGGTCGAGCAAGTGCAATGTCGGAAAAGTTTGACCTAGCTCGACCGGTTGGTCGAGCAGCTGGGTTGAGCTGGTCATAAAGGCACCACGTTTGAACTTTTAAGCTGCGCGGTCGAGTTGTGTCCCATGCAGAGTCCTTCCTTGCTCCTCAAGTTCCAAGTGATCCAAAGTGCTCCAAAATGACTTGTTTAAGGCTCAAACATGCACATGTATGCAAATGCAAGTCTAATGCAACTAAGAATGTAAAAGAAAAGAAAAGCAACAAGATATGATGCTAATGATGAGTAAAACTATGCAAAAGTAGTACAAAAGATGTACTAAAACCATCTAAAATATGAGTACGTCAGAAATGGATTGGAGATTCCTTATGATCACTTGGACTACTTTGAGACGTTGTGTAGCACATTTATGATTGGTGGTGTGCCTCAAGATAGTATAAAGTTACTTTTGTTTCCATTTTCACTTGCAAAAAAGGCAAGCAAATGGGAGAGAGCTATACCCATCTCATTTGGTCAATTCTTGGGATGATTGCTAGATGGTCTTCTTTCTAAGATTCTATTCTACACAAAGAACACATCAAATAAGGAGAAACATCTTGAGCTTCAACCAAGGAAGCCATGAGACATTTCATGAAGCATGGGAGAGGTTTAGAAGTTACATTAGAGATTGTCCACATCATGGGTTTACAAGAGAAGCTATACTTGGCTATTTCTATTGGTGAGTTGCTAAGGATCACAAATAGACATTGAATGTAGCTAGCAAAGGATTTCTTCTAAAGTTCACCATAGAGCAAGGAGAACTACTTGTTGAGAACTTTTCTAAGAGTGAGGAAAGCTACAATGAAACCATGATGCAATCCCTAAAGAAGGTTCATATGAAGACTTCAAGTGGACAACCTCGCATGATAAGTTGAATAGACTAGAAAACCTCCTAACTGTGAAAAAAGAGGAGTTTGTTTGGATCATGAGCATCACCAAGAGGACACCAAATTCGTGGTCAACAATGGGAACTACAACCAAGAGAGTAAGCTTCTCATTCAATGGTCTAACCATGAAATCCAACAAGGCTACTAAGAGAACTATGAAACTTCTCCAATCTCTAATCATGTTGATGTTGAGATTAATGAGGAAAGGACATCCTTTGGTTCTAATGGACAACTTGATGAACCCAAGCATGAAGAAAAGCCTGAGGACGTGGGCACACCTCTACAAGATGATTTGGAGTCCATCCATAGGGTTCATGAAGAAAAGAGTGCTCTTGAGGAGATTGAAGGGAATGCATTTGCACTCAATGGAACATGTCTAAGCTATTTCTTCTTTCCCTCATTGGAGACTAAAGAGAATGTGACTGAACATGATGAGAGTGTAATGGTGATGAAAGATGATCATAACAAGCTTGTTGAGTATGTCAAAGGCGTCATAGATAGAGAGTGTGTACAAAAGTTGTTTGGTGAGCACATGGGAAGTTCTCAAGATAAGAAAGTGGGTAGAGCTGAAAGGGCTAATCTGCGAATCACAAGAATGATGAAAGAACCCTAGTTTCTCTCCATTGATCTGCGCTCTCTACATAGCTAGACATGTTGATGTCGTCCAGATCCGGTATGGGGAGTATGATACCCCGTAAAGTGTCAGACCACTGACACTTCTTGATGAGGACTTCTTATGTGCATCGTCTACCAATGACTTGTAGGGAATACCTCGACGACTTGTAGGCAATAACTCGACGACTTGTAGGGAATAACTCGACGACTTGTAAGGAATACCTCGACGACTTGCAGCAGCTATCGCGTGCCGGAAAGGTATTTTGAGCATCTGAAAACTTCCTGCATGTACATGTCCTCTTCGCTTGATGTAAGACTCGGTGGTGAGACTTAGATCTGTTGGATCGTGATGGGAAGATGGGATCTAGAGGCTGGCTTTAACGCTCTCTCCTTTAGATCAGTGGATGAGGATGGTAAGACAAGGCTTGATTCCACAAGACTTGAATCGAGGCGGTGTTCAACAAGCTGGCTATCACGCTCTCTCTTGTATGAACGAAAAGGGGATGTCGAAGGTGGATCGATGGCACCACAGAGATTATGGAAGGGTCTCTGATACAGCAAAGAACTCTCAAGAGAAATGCATCTCACAAACTCTCTTTAGAAATTCCGAAAATAAGCATAAAGCTTAACAAGAGAAAACTCTTAATCTTAATTCATTATTCAAGTCTGTTTCTTTACAAATGATATGAATGAGCTTATATAGAGCTCTTACACGTTTTTACATAATGAAATACAATAAAATAAATATTCAAATCAATCAATTGAAATCAATCAAAAGGCTGGTCAATTGAGACTTAGATCTGTTGGATCGTGATGGGAAGATGGGATCTAGAGGCTGGCTTTAACGCTCTCTCCTTTAGATCAGTGGATGAGGATGGTAAGACAAGGCTTGATTCCACAAGACTTGAATCGAGGCGGTGTTCAACAAGCTGGCTATCACGCTCTCTCTTGTATGAACGAAAAGGGGATGTCGAAGGTGGATCGATGGCACCACAGAGATTATGGAAGGGTCTCTGATACAGCAAAGAACTCTCAAGAGAAATGCATCTCACAAACTCTCTTTAGAAATTCCGAAAATAAGCATAAAGCTTAACAAGAGAAAACTCTTAATCTTAATTCATTATTCAAGTCTGTTTCTTTACAAATGATATGAATGAGCTTATATAGAGCTCTTACACGTTTTTACATAATGAAATACAATAAAATAAATATTCAAATCAATCAATTGAAATCAATCAAAAGGCTGGTCAATTGAGACTTAGATCTGTTGGATCGTGATGGGAAGATGGGATCTAGAGGCTGGCTTTAACGCTCTCTCCTTTAGATCAGTGGATGAGGATGGTAAGACAAGGCTTGATTCCACAAGACTTGAATCGAGGCGGTGTTCAACAAGCTGGCTATCACGCTCTCTCTTGTATGAACGAAAAGGGGATGTCGAAGGTGGATCGATGGCACCACAGAGATTATGGAAGGGTCTCTAATACAGCAAAGAACTCTCAAGAGAAATGCATCTCACAAACTCTCTTTAGAAATTCCGAAAATAAGCATAAAGCTTAACAAGAGAAAACTCTTAATCTTAATTCATTATTCAAGTCTGTTTCTTTACAAATGATATGAATGAGCTTATATAGAGCTCTTACACGTTTTTACATAATAAAATACAATAAAATAAATATTCAAATCAATCAATTGAAATCAATCAAAAGGCTGGTCTTAAGGGATTTGATTATGACCATTGACTGGATGAATGTAGACATATCTTTCTTGATCACCTTTGGACGTCTAAGATTAACAGGAATAAATGTGGGGTCAAGATCTCCCATAAATAATTCGCTCTTGATCAGCGAGTAAAGACTAGTTTCCATAATTGACACAGACTCGGGTTGACGTGCGGTCTTGAGCATCTTCTCTTAGTTTGCTTGAGAACTCGCTTGACGACCTCATCACGATTAGTTTGATTGAGCACTAACTTGATGACCTCATCATACTCACCCTCTTCAAAAGGTTTTGTCCTCAAAACCAAAACATTGGATTTGTGACTATGATGCTCATTTGATGGCTCCATAATTCCAGCACACATTGCCTTTGCCTCATCAAAATTTAACAACTTGATCACTGAAAACAAATCTTTCTAAAAAGCCATCTTTTTCCTTTTTTTTTTTTGTAATAAGGAAAACAAAAACGAAATGAAAACTTTTTTTTTTTAATAAGAGCAAAGAAAATATTTCTGGTTTTTGTTTTATAAAAAAAAATGAACAAACTCGCAATTTTTTTATTTTTTTTTTGAATAATAAGAAAAAAATTGAAAACAAAACAGATAGATGATAGGAGCTTTGAGCTCTGATACCAAAATGATGTAAGACTCGGTGGTGAGACTTAGATCTGTTGGATCGTGATGGGAAGATGGGATCTAGAGGCTGGCTTTAACGCTCTCTCCTTTAGATCAGTGGATGAGGATGGTAAGACAAGGCTTGATTCCACAAGACTTGAATCGAGGCGGTGTTCAACAAGCTGGCTATCACGCTCTCTCTTGTATGAACGAAAAGGGGATGTCGAAGGTGGATCGATGGCACCACAGAGATTATGGAAGGGTCTCTGATACAGCAAAGAACTCTCAAGAGAAATGCATCTCACAAACTCTCTTTAGAAATTCCGAAAATAAGCATAAAGCTTAACAAGAGAAAACTCTTAATCTTAATTCATTATTCAAGTCTGTTTCTTTACAAATGATATGAATGAGCTTATATAGAGCTCTTACACGTTTTTACATAATGAAATACAATAAAATAAATATTCAAATCAATCAATTGAAATCAATCAAAAGGCTGGTCTTAAGGGATTTGACTATGACCATTGACTGGATGAATGTAGACATATCTTTCTTGATCACCTTTGGACGTCTAAGATCAACAGGAATAAATGTGGGGTCAAGATCTCCCATAAATAATTCGCTCTTGATCAGCGAGTAAAGACTAGTTTCCATAATTGACACAAACTCGGGTTGACGTGCGGTCTTGAGCATCTTCTCAGGATTAGTTTGCTTGAGAACTCGCTTGACGACCTCATCACGATTAGTTTGATTGAGCACTAACTTGATGACCTCATCATCGCTAGTGACACATGATGTGACTTGTTGTTAAGACTGACTTCGAAATCTGATATACCTCTATTTTACATGCTTTTTCTACTATTTTAGTATGGTTTTCTAATGATTTTTGGCAGATTTTCTATCTAAAAAGGTAGTTTTATTGGATTTATAGTACTTAGAGTCTAAACAGGTGAAATGATGCATTTTGGAGCAAAACCATAGAATTTGCGCTTCAAGCCGCTCCATACCCAAGCATCAACTTTGAGAGGGCCCAAAAAAATATCTATTCAATGGATTTCATCAAGACCAGTCCCCACGTGCTCCGAGTGAGTTAACTCTCCAACGCAATTGGATTGGCATCATTTGGATGAGTAGAAGTGAAGTTATGATCAAATTAGTGAAGACTGGTCCAGACGGCCTTATCGAGGATTCGCATCCTGAGCCGCGCACACCGGCCGACCGATCCATCCGTCCGACCAGGAAGGCTTCGTCCCATGACCGGCCAAGATTCATCGGCCAAAATATCCATCCGTCCGATCCCGTCGGCCGAACACGAAAACTCTCGGCCACGATCGTTCCGACCGTGCCGATAGCCGACCACGACCCGATAGCCGGCCGACCGTCCCGACCGACCGTCCGAACGGTCCGATCGACCCGAAGCCTGTTTCACACGTTTTCACGGCCCGGCTTGACCTAATGCCGCCTCTGAAGACCTAGCACTATAAATACAACTTTTTAGCCTCTTGAGAGAGAGAGCCGCCTTGTATCACGATTTTCTACTTAGAGTTTTTGCAATCATGTTTTCTTCATCTTTATGTGTTATTGCTTTGATCATGTCTGAGTAATCCACTAGTTAGGTTGCTAGGGTTACTAATCAATGAGTTGCTTGCATGATCTTTGATTTCGATGTTTAGCTAGGGATTATCTTAGAGTCTTTGTCTCGTCTTGTGCACTTAACTAATGCTGATTGCTTTACCGCGCATCTAGTAATCCGATCTTAGGTTGATTTGAGCCTCGAAAGTGTTGTATCATTCGCCGGACATATTCTTTGACAAGCTAGGTTTCTTAGACTGCGAAAGTTGATTTACTATAACTAGTGAACTGTATCAGAACCTGCTCGATCTAATGCTTGATTTAATCACCTAGGGACATACCAAAAGTTTAGCGACTAGGTAGATTAACAAAGGAACCGGAGCCTCGAAAGTGGAATGGTTTTATATTCGTGATCTGTGTTCTAGACGGTTTTAATATCCCAATATCCCTACATCAATTCATCTATCATTGTTTCATTGATCATTGCTTGCTTCTCTGCGATTAGCCCCTGTTGACCTAGCGCTTCTTCCTTATTGATTTACAACCTCGTTTACTTGCTAGTTCTAGTTACAATTACAACCTCCAATCATACTTTTGTTTTAGCTTGATCCAAAATCCATAGTTTCAAAGTGTACTCAATAGCCAGTCCTTGTGTTCGATACCCATACTTCCGCGATCTGTGCACTTGCAGAGGTCTAAAGAGTTTGGTAAAACCTGACTCACATCAAAATCCCACACCGAGAGTTCTCTGACCGTGAGAGAAGTGGATAGATTGAACTGTTTCAACAGCTCTTTATTGACAGCCGGTGGAATCTCCTCATCTTGACCCATCTTCTCTATTTTCCTGCATCTACTCACGAACCACCTGCTTAGCATGTGCCTTATGAATTCTATCACAGTGACGACGGGGCTGCATTCGAAGTACGATCTTGGCCAGAGGCGAACATCTATAAGCTCCATATATTTCCAACACTTCAAATCTGTTTCCTTCAGAAGCTCGTATACTCTTTTAAACTTAGCTTTCGTGTACGCTTCCCCTGCTACGCCGACAATGTACTACTGTCTCCGTTTAGTGAACTTCTGATTGACATGCCTCTGAATATGTAGAAGACAGCTTCCGTGATGTGTTAGCAGATAATGTACCTCCTTCGCTGAAGCTATTGACGGAGCCATGTCCGATACCAATGTAAAGTCCGCCCCATCGCTAATAACATCTACCAGCTTCTCAAAGAACCATAGCCAAGACTCGTCATTCTCACTGTCAACCTAAATATATGCGTACCATCCACCACCACGACTTTGCGAATTTGTTTCCATCCATCGGTACAAGTTTTAAGTGCCATGAAGGCATACTTAAACCTACAATCACTTTTCTTGTCCAGCTCTGTATGCAGATGGCATAAGCTCCTGGGATTAGCGTACTTCAGAAGATACATGTACTCCTTTGTTCGTTTGCATCCGAGATTGCAAGTTCTTTAGTCCCACCGCCGGAAGATCCTTGGATCGGGGTCGAACACACGATTCATATTTCGATCTCAGCATTGCTGCTATAGCTTTTGATGTTGCGTGTTTTGTATATGACCCTCTTACATCTACCTCACATATGTGCTTTAGATGTGCCTTTTTCACCTCGTACGTCTGCGATTCACAAACTTGCTTCACCATGATTCTCCAATCACACTTTCTTGAGATGCACCTCGCGACCGTATAGTTATGCGCGTGCTTGTGATACCTGAAGCGGAATAGATTCTTAAGTGCATAGATTGCTAGCGTTGTCTTGAAATGTTGCTTGTGTTTGAACAGCATGCCTATGAAAATCTTTGTATCTTCGTATGATAAGCCCAAGTCGTGAATTGTAAACATAATTTGATCATCCATGTTGTTGAACATAGGCTCCACATCTTTGAAATCATATATTTTAGTTAGCCGAATTCCCTTCATCAGATTGGCAGGAGCAAGCTCTACGCTTTATGCGGAAGCATATGGAGGATCAATGAAATCGTCACTGTAATAGCCTTCCTCGCGTTTCCTGAATAACTTATGCAGATATTACTTTGGTTTGGGAGGGGTTTCCACCACAAAGTCACCCCCATCATCTCCTCTTTTTGTATCTTCACTCTTTTTTACGCAGTGGTGGATGTTCAAAAAAATCTTCATCATAAATCAAGTCCACTTCTCTCTACAACGCGGAGGTGGATCAGCACAAGCTTTTATCCTGCTTGTCCATTTCCGGATGTTACGCACTCGTGGATTCTCTACAAAGTCATCATCATCATCACTGCCTACTAATCCTCTGTTTCTCACATACGCTTCCCCTTTCCCGTTGTTTCTCACATAGTCCATCCACCAGTCCCAATCATAGTCACTACCCTCGTAATAGTAGTCACCCTCATCAATATATGGCACGTCATCAGACCCGATGCCAGCCTCGTCTTTGTACTCGTAATCCTCCTCAAATTCTGGCAAGTCATCAAACCCGATGTCATCATCAGATTCCTCCTACCATCCACTCGCAGCTGCTCCTATCCCGGTTTTTGCTTCCAATGCATCAACCGCCCTTTGAAATTCTTCATCTTAGCTTTCTTCTAAAATCGAATATCGTCCCTTCACACCATCCAATCCGTTGCTAGTAGTTTGATCTACATCATCCTCTACCCCACTATTAAGTTCTTCAAGTGATAATCCAGTTCTCAAGCTCGCCTTCGGTTTCATAATCACCAGTTCTCTCTGAACGTCACAAATAAGTTGAAAGACTTGTCGGCCTTGTGCAAAGACAAAAAGCTTATCTAATCATGAATGCTCACAAGCTTTGTTGGTTGAAAACCGTTTCCATACTTTTCAGCCAACACATCCTCTATCAAGTACAGTCGATATCGTACTCAACGCTGACTTTCGACCTAAATGCATCAATTCCGTCTGTTTTCCTGCAATTAATAGACCTACACATCTTAGACATGTCAAATTTGAACTCGAAAACCCCGTCTTGCTGCCGTATCCACGTTCCCGCGAGGAGGAAAATATTATCATCCCTTACAGCTGTGAATTAAAAACTCAACTTAAGTATATACAATTTAAACGAGGGAGGAGAAGAGGTGTACAGGTAAACAACAACATCAATTACCTGCTTCTTCTTCGCCAACAACATCCAATTTCACCGAATCTGATTTTGGAGACATCGCAAGACAACATTCAATGGCACAAAATCTCGTCCACTTTTATCTCTTATAAACTCTGATTATTCTGTTTTTAGGGTTTGTTTATACGTCAATCTCTATTTATCGAGTAATCTCGTCCACTCACCATAATCTTTGGTCCAACACATATTCTCTCTATTTTCCGATGCAAGCATCTTCTTTTTTGGACCGGTGTCAAAGAAATAGCACACCTCAAACTGAAACTAAACCGGAAACCTAGTCAGAAATACTAGTCTATGTGGACACGATTTTCTCTCACCGAAGCTAACGTGGACAAAACGCCAAGGAAAAATCCCACTTTCTTCCCGCTTCTCTCCCATACTCTCTCCAAATTCTTTCCCTTTCTCACACTAAGAGACAAGGTTAATTTTGTATTTAAAATTCTTTCTCTTTTCAATTTGTCTCTTTTCATGATATAAAACTTACATTTGCCTTTTTTGACAATTACAAACATAAAAACTGTCTAGTTTGTAAATTAACCCCAAAATTTATGAAGTTTATTTACAATTTTGTGTATAAAATTTTGTTTATTTGCTTACACATAGAAATGCGAGAATAGAGGGGTAAAAATCGAGTAAAGGTAACTCATGTATAAAAAATAGTATTCAAATTATACTTATAAAATCAGGTAATAGTGCAAGTAAGAGCCAATAGCTAAAATCATTACTTTCGGGATTGAAAATCATAACAAATATTCTAAATCATGAGTATAATAATAGATTTCGAAAATTAAATATAAATAATCTTATATATAATTAGGGAGTTTTCTCTCCTTTTAAGTTGTCCACATCATCAAATTAACACCTTTTATGGACCCACTTCTAATTAATTTCACTCTTAAATATTAGCTTCTTTATATTAATTAAAAAATTAATTTAGACATTTATGTTATTATATTTCACTAAATGTTTTTTATTATGCCAAAAATGTCTAAAATATATTTTACAAAATAAATTAATGAAATTATAAACTAAGAAAAATTAATAGAAAATAGATAAATAAATAAAATAAAAAAATGTTTTTAACATAAAGATTCAAAATATATGGAGAAGACCAAAAATAAGTACTCCCTCAATTCCACAATGTTTGTCAATTAATACTAACAAACTAGAAACTTAAAAAAATACTCATTAAAAGTAATTAAATTCTTGAATTTCGATTGGTTACTATTTATTAAAAAAGTGGTTTGGGTGATAAAAATATATATTAATTGTTAAACAATAATTTTTTTTTTAATTTGTGTGAAAACTCTATAACATCATATATTGTGGAACAAATGGAGTAAAAGATAGTGTTAAAATCTCAAAGTATTATTTTTTACTCTCAAGTAAACAATAGTGAAAGAAAAAAATGCATATGAAAATGATAAAAAAAAATATAGTTTTGTACTCCGTTTAGAATCAATATGTTACGATGTGTTATATGTGAATGAGGAAAATTTGAAAGTAAAATAGATGCAAGAGATAAATGAGTCCATTCTCCATAATTGAAGAAATGAATAATAGTTGAAATATATTAAGTAAAGACAAAATATTGAAGTTTTTAGTATAATCAATACTAAAATAAATGTTTCAACCCACTGTTATTGTCAGATGAAATGAATGAGTTAAATTAAAATATTAATTTTAGTAATATATATATATATATATAGTATGTTATTTGGTACTCCCTCTGTTACATATTATAAGGGGTTTTAGGGTTGGACACAAGGATTAAAAACTTATTTAATTTTTTAAGTTTTCAAAATAAAGCATGTTTTATCATCAATTCCAAAACAATTCAACCAATAAAAAATATATGCACAATTAATAAAGTAAAAAACAACCAAAAAGTTGAAAACACCTTATATTATGAAACAAAAAAACAGTCTTAAACCCCTATATATTGAAACAGATGGAGTACATTAGTTTCATGTATATATATATATATATCTATATATATATAAAGTTCATGCAATTCTATTCTGGTGCTGCCATGTTAGCAGAAGAGATTGTCTCTAAATTCACTAATTCGCCACATTAGCATAGCATTGTATTTAATAATTTTAATTTATTATATTTTCTTTTTTTATATTTTAATTCTTTATGATCATTCATTAATATAATCATTAAATAATACAATAATTTTTACAAGAATTTGAAAAGTCATTTTTATAAAAGAAAATAAATATTATCTATAAATCTTACAAAACTATTACTTAAAAATAATAATAATAAAAATATATTATACAAAGAACATTGTTTTTTTCTATAGTATTTTTGGATGAAAAGGGACAAGATTGAATATGACGAGACAAAAAAAAATAGAATTGGAGAAAAGGAGAATTTTGTTTACTTTACAATATTAAGTGACGAGGACGAGATCTAAAGGAACAGAAAAGAACGGAATAGGACAAGACGAAATTTTCGCCTACATCTAATTATATTTAGGGATGGAACGGAAAAAAGCATGATGAGAGAGAACAAGACAAAAATGTTGGATGGGACAAAATGAAAAGAAATGGAATGTGACGGGATTGGACGGGAAGAGATGAAAAATGATATAATGGGACGGGAAGGGAAGGGATGAGAATTTTGCATACCCCTTATTATATTTAGAGGCGAGACAAAGATAAAACAAAATGGAAATGAACATAATAAGATATGATGGGACTAGATGGGGCGGACAAAACGAACGGGATGGGAAAAAACATGACAAGATGAAAAGGAACATAATGGGATAGAATTATGTCTAACCCTAATTATATTTAGGGAACGAGACGATAATAAACAAAATGGAACGAATGATAATGGGATATGATAGGACTGAACGGGATGGGACATACTGGAGGAATGAGACGGGAAAGATTAAAGAACGTACACGATGAAAATGAACAGAATGGGACGAGATGAAACAAGATGGTAAAAAAAATTGCTTAACTCTAATTATATTTAAGTAATATATGTATAATATCTTGAAACAATATTAAATTTGCGGAAAAACAATAAAACTAACGCAACCCGCGTGTAGCGCGGATCACCCCCTAGTTTATATATATACTTATATAGATTTTCTTTGCAAACTAAAATATTTTTTTAGATTCAAATTTTTATTGTTATAGTTTTATATAAAATCATGCGCAATGCGTGGGTGTATAAATCTAGTTATAATAAAATTAAAACAAAAAAATTTAAAACGTAGTATATGTACTAGTAGAGTACCCGCACGTTTGTGCGGTGTGACGTTGTGGTTTTGTGTAGAAAATTTAAACCCTAAATCCGAACCCGACCAAAAAAACCCTAATTTTTTAATATGTCTAAACCAAAAATCCGAAATCAAAAAAATCCCGAAAACCCTGAACTGAACAAAAAAAATCAAACAAAAAAAATCTGGAAACTTTTTCACCCGGAACCCGACCCAAATACCCTAATCAAAATTTTAAAATACTCAATTTTTTTAATATATCTAAACCCGAAAACCTGAAATCCAAAAATCCGGAAAACCCTAAACTGAAAAAAAAAACTCGAACCAACCCGAACAGAAATTTTCAAAGAAACCCGAACAATTTCTATATCTCTATAAAATTAGGTCTCAGATTTTCACCCAAACCCGAACTTGTCTATAAAAACCCGAAAATCCAAAAAGCATATTCTATTGATTTGGTATTATCGTTAGATTATGTTAAGTTTTCTTTTTGCAGATTTTTAAGAGCTGGAAAACGGAAGTTTTCTAAACCATCGGTTTGTTTTAAGTTATTATTCTTGTATCCAAACAATTTTTTCCATTTATTCTTCTATCCAAATATTTTTTCTTATTCTTGTATCCAAACATTATAATGTACTAAATTGATCATAACTAAATCTGTTGTCCAAACATTTTCTCTTAATAATTAAATTGGTTTTTTTGTTTAATTTTTTCATATACTTTTCAATTAATAATATAAAAAAGATAGTTTTAGTTCCGCGCATCACGCATGTTAAAAGACTTTTAAAATCTTACGTAATTTTTCCTTATATTTACAATTTAGTCCCTACATTTAATACAGAGTCTAGAACCGTAAGATAAAGTCTTGTCCATTAATCATCATCAGATCACTCGTCTTTCTTTCACACATACTTTTCTACCTGTATTTCCCGTACGTACGCGAATTCTTCTTTCTTCTTCCTTATAGTTTTATAATAACACTTTTTGTCCATTTCCCATCTACAAATTTTCTCTTGTTTTCTAGACAAGGAATAGGAGAGAGATAGTCTTTTTTTTTTTAGTTTTCCATAGTTAATAGAGAGATAGTCTTACTAGTCTCTGGTTAGTCTAATAGTCTCTCTCACAAGCTTTTAATTTTGTTGTCTTTCTCTTTCAGTCTTTTGTTTAATTTTCCAGGAAATCTCTTTCTCCTGGTAGTTAAATAGATCTGTGTTCATACTTAATCATAAACCACAATTCAGTACTCGCTTTTTCTTTCTCTTAAGTTTTTCATTTTTCATAAAATCTATCTTCTCACTTGTATAGATTAGGAACCCAGCAAAGGAAGCTTTTTTGGGTTTAACTAATCGGATCGAAAGGACCTCATTTTTGTTTTATTTCATCAAAATTCCAATCTTTTTACTCAATTTTGTTCCTCCTTACGACATGAATTGTATGTTCTTGTTCAAATCAAAGAAACCTAAACCCAGAAATCAACAAGGAGACAGCAACAAGAATAGCAAAAAGACCAAAAGAAAAGGAAAAGAGACGCAAAATTCAGCTCCAGAGTTGACGACGGAAACGTCGTCGTTTAATCTCCAAACGCCGAGATCTTTGCCTTCTCCACGAAGTATCAGAGACTTGTATACAGAGAGAGAACAGAATCTTAGGGTTTTCACTTACCAAGAACTCAGTGAAGCCACTTGTTGTTTTAGCAGGAAGCTCAAGATCGGTGAAGGTGGATTTGGTAGTGTTTATAAAGGAAAGGTTTTGATCACAGGAGCAGATTCTGATTCCAATTCTTCAATTGTCGTCGCCATTAAGAAACTCAATCGACAAGGATTGCAGGTAATTTCCAAAACTCAATCACTTTACTCTGTTTTGTGCTAAGCTAATCATGAAGAGATAATTAAGCTAGAAACTGAAGCTTAATTAGAGACTGTTTGACGTATTTTGAAGCTAAACCGAACTTTGTCACTTGCATTGATGTAAAACTGAAGAAACTTTTCTCTTTGTGTGACTTGGTTTAATCTAAGTGTAAAATTGAAGAAACTTTGATCTTTGTGTGACTTGGTTTAATCTAAGTGTGAAGAAATTTGTCTCAGAGTTTTGATCTTTCCTGTTGTGTGTGTAATGTAATAGGGTCACAAGCAATGGCTAGCAGAGGTTCAGTTTCTAGGGGTAGTGAATCACCAGAACGTTGTGAAGCTCTTAGGTTATTGCTCGGAAGACGATGGCGAGACCGGGATTGAGAGGCTTTTGGTTTATGAGTTCATGTCGAATCGAAGTTTAGAAGACCATCTTTTCACCCGTGGATCCTACACATTGCCGTGGAAACAAAGGCTTAAGATCATGCTTGGTGCAGCTGAAGGATTAGCTTATTTACATGAAGTTAAGGTAACCAAAAAAAATAAAAAAATGGAAGACAAAAATCCTTTTTACTTGTTCTTGACATTTTAGGACAGACACAATCTAAAAACATTAGTCACATAGATGATTTGGTGGATGATACTTTCTGGTTTTTATTTTGTTGGCAGGTGATATACAGAGACTTCAAATCTTCTAATGTGCTCTTAGATGATGAATTATGTCCGAAATTATCGGACTTTGGTCTGGCCAGAGAAGGACCTCAGGGAGACAATACTCATGTTACAACCGCAGTAAGAATCGAATGCTTCTCTCGGTAAATTATGCTCTTCTTTGCGTGGTGATTCGGTTTTTTCCGGTTTGATTCGAATCGGTTATCTCAATTCGTTCTATGTTTGAGTACTAAGAACCTAATTGAAGCTTAATCTTTTAAATTTGAAAAAGAAAAATAAAATCAGTTTGGCTTGGTTTTTTGTTCATAATCAGCTTAGTTTGGATTAAAAAGTAAAATTTAGAGGAGTTTATTGGTTGTATAATTTATAAATCCATATAAGATTTGAAAATCTTGATTTTATTTTTTGGAAAATTTTAACTTGTAAACAATTCCAAATCCACTGAAGTCTAAAGTGGATTTTGAGATCAAATCAAATCACGAATTTCGGTTTGGGTTAATTTGTAGTCATTGGTAGGAGAAACTAATCCGTTCCTGGTTTGGGTTTGGTTCGGATGTTTCGGTTTAATTTGATACAATACATACATATATGGTATTACTCAATTTTTAAAAAGTGTTACAACATTTATTCTTTTTCATAATTCTGTGTATAGAGAGTTGGAACACAAGGCTATGCAGCTCCTGAATACGTGCAAACCGGCCATCTTCGGTTAAAGAGCGATGTGTACAGTTTCGGAGTTGTGCTGTACGAGATCATAACCGGACGCAGAACCATTGAGAGGAACAAGCCAGCGGCTGAGCGAAGGCTATTGGATTGGGTTAAAGAATATCCTGCCGATAGTCAACGCTTTAGCATGATCGTTGACCCAAGGCTACGCAACAATTATCCAGCTGCTGGAGCCAGGAATCTGGCTAAACTGGCTGATCTTTGTCTTAAAAGGAACGATAAAGACCGACCGTCCATGGAGACTGTAGTGGAAAGACTGAAGAAGATAGTTGAAGAGTTCGATAATGGAGATTGTTCCAAGGCTAGTCTGGTGAGGAGACAAGTGGCAGAACCTGTGAAGGTGAAGCCAAGTTTGAGAGGAGGAGTTAGTGTTAGAGGATGATTCTAAGTTTACAAGATTTTGGTTTATGGTTTAAGCGATTTGTTGGTCTCTTAAGTAAGCTTTGGCTTTATAGTGTGTTTATAAATGAACCTTATTTATTTTGGAAAATATTGTACTACCATTTTCGTAATAAAAATTGTACTACCAAAAAGCATTTGAAGGAAAAAGATGTTTGTTACACCTTTATTTTCCACTTTTCGCAAGCCACCGAACTTACCAGAGAGAATCAAATTTGGTACTATCAGTTCTCAGTCATAAATCAAATCACAAAACTGTATGATAAAATGAGAACTTGGCGAAAACATAATATAAAGTTATAAACAAGCTTTCATATAGTTTTCTCGTATATATTCTCATGGTTTGAAACATGTAGATTTCATATTACATAAGTATTTTTCTTACTCAACAAGGAAAATTTACTCAAGCATGCCATGGACGTTAATTCAAACTGGCATTTACAATTTCTCTTCCCAAAACTTTAAGTCAAACAAAAAGGAAAGGAAAATAAAGAAAAAGATGAAAGGAAGAAGTGACTATCTTTTTAGCTTTCTATTTTCTCTGAAACTTCAAGCTAAAGTAAATTAATCCAAAAACCAGCTTTTTTGTAGACGATATTCTTTCTTTTTTTGTTTTCTAAACTTAATTATTATTATCATATAATTCTCAAATTCATGAAGATTCGAATTTTCAAGCAGCAGCAACAATACCGTTGTGAAAAGCATAATTGCGAGATCTAGTTGGAGAAGAAGAACTTCGTTTTTCTTTTCTCCTCATTGCTGATTCCACAGAATAAGACAGATTCTGTTTCTTCTCTTTTGCTTCATCTCTCTCTATCTGTTCTTGCCTACTGATAGATCCTGAGACTGTTCATCCTAGCGTAAGAGAAAGGACTTGAAACGACGCTGTTTTGCGAGTTTCCATTGTTACCAGAAAATCAGCTTCCATCGCCGACAAAGAAGAAGCTAAATCATCATCTTCTTCAATGAAATAAGGATTTCTCCCTGAAACCTCCATTTTTCTGGTTTTGAGAGAGAGAGAGAGCTGTGAGGAAAGTGTGAGTGGGATTTTATAGCAAAAGAGAGATATTTTTGTTTTTGAGGGGTTTAAAAGAGAGAGAGTAAACAAGGGGCGATTTTTGAGAGAGAGAATCTATTGTTTTCACTTTTTTTGTAGTAACCAAAAAACCTTTCTTTGCTTTTTTTCTTTTCTGAAAGTACAAGAAATCGAAAACCACTTTTGTTATTTTCTAGAAATACTTTATTAGTTTATTGACATATAAGGAAATTTATTGAGGCGTTAGGAAATACTTCCTCCGTTCTTTAAAGATAAATTTTCTAGAGTTTTTACACATATTAAGGAAAAGCTGATTTTCAATCATTGATGCATAGATTTTTGCAATAAAACAACTTTTTATAATTTTCAAATCAATAAAAGTCCAACAAATACAATTAATATTTCTTGAAAACTGAAAAAGCATCGAAAAGCTAGAAGCTTTATCTTTGTGAAACAACAAATAATGTCTAGAAAATTTATCTTAAAAAAAACGGAAGGAGTACTAATTTTTTTGTGACTTATTCATCCTGCAGTTTTAGAGGAACTTTAGAGAGGGCCTAGTGAAAAAGTAATTACTCTTTCCGCATTTGCTTTTAAAAATGAATTAGTATATTATTAAAGTATTTGCTCACTTTAACTTTTCAATCAGTATTCAATACAATAATACTCTAAGGAGTACATGAAAAACTTTACATGAATTTTTCAAATTGAAATGGTGTGATTGGTAAGTAGAGTTAGAATTTTCAGAAACTACAACAATATTTATATAACGTACATGAAGGATATCTGTATTTCGTAGTCAAGTATCTTTTCACAATACTAAGATTGAATCGTAAACAAATTATGCTTTTTCATGCAAATTTTAAATAAGTAACATGGTTTCACATATAAAATAAAAGTATATCATATCTTTAAAGAATCAAGTGGTTTTCACTTGATGAAAATTTGCATGTTGATCTTATTTAAACTATTCTTATTTGGCTACATGAATATAGTTTCTTGTTTTCGGTATATTTGAATATTCGCCTTTCCCCGCCTTCCACCCCCGACATAGAGTCGGAGGGTCCGCCTTTCCCCGCCGGTAAGCTCCTCCTGCCTCTCTTCTTCCTTCAGTCACTAAAGGAAACCACAATCAGCTCATCTCTCACTACAAGAACAAAATGGCAAGATGCTACACTTACGCAGAGAAAGGCAAAGGTTTGGTAACCTCCAAGCGATCCCCACCCCGTCTCCGCATTCGAGCCCTGCCATGGATACCTCTGACCTTGTCCGAAAGAACGCCCTAACCCTCATCGGACGCCTAACGGACCCATCTGAGCAGCGGATGAGAACAATGCTGCCTTACTTCTCCAACAAATGGGAACTGCGAGGAAACATAACCGGAGCGGACCTGGGAAATGGTTGCTTCTAGTATCGGTTCGACTATGAAGAAGACCTCCGCAAAGTCCTCGAAAACCGACCTTACCAGTACTCCAGATGGATGGTGATTCTAGAAAAGTGAGAGCCAATCATCTCAGCCTCCTTCCCATCTCAGATCCCCTTTTGGATCTCACTCAGAGGACTACCACTTCATTACTGGAAGAGAGAACTTCTGGAGGACATTGGAGACAAACTTGGAGACCTCAAATCCTATGAACTCACTTCCACAGCAGCAAAAATCAGAGTCGAGATTGATGGACTCAAACCTATCACAAAGGAGGTTGTTGTGGAATTTGAAGGAGGCCAGGAAGCGGTTGTTACCCTTGAGTATCATAAGTACTGCTCTTTCTGCCTCAGGCTTACCCATGAGGAGGAAGACTGCCCTGAAAACCCTAGATCTCGCCTGAACCTCCCACCTACAAAAACCCTAAGCCACGGGACAGCAAACCACCTAAAACCCCCCTTCTTCACAAACCCTAGAGATTCAGCGCCTAACCAATACCAAGACAGACCTAGGGCAGTCAGACTAGAACGGTCTGCTACTAGACACATCCCTAGTAACCACTCTCCCCCCAGATCCACCAACAACAACCGGGAGCAGACCAGACTACCTTCAAACCAAAGCTACCACAGAACAACTATCTCTCCCCCCTACCAGAGGGACCGCTGAGGGCACAAGAAACTACTCACCAAGAAGATCCGCTGAGGAAAGGCTAAGGAGACACGTCCGCTCGCCAAACCGTCCTGCAACCCAACAAATCTGGAGAGAGAAAACAAATCAAAGAACTGAAACAATGGAAGACAACTTCAGCCCAAACCAAAGACGTCCATTACCTCTTGAAAGAAACCTCGACCAAGACGACTTCCCAACCCCACCACTGAGAATCCAAACGGAGTCAGAGATCCTACAGGACCTCCATGACATTGACATCCGCTACATAAACTGTGGAGATCCAGTAGAAAGTGCAGTCAGGAGGCAACGAGTACTTGAGAGCGACCTAAATGGCCTGGTGGAGGAAACAGCCAACCGGCTCCACAATGCTCCTTCCAACCAACTCCCCCAGGAAGATAGGATCCGATTTGCCTCACCCAACATAGCGCAGCAGCCAAACCCCATACCACAAACTGAGTTATCAGGCAATGTAAGCCCCATTGGAGACCCAGAACGTAATCTAAACTTAGGGCAAACCAAGAAGAGAAGAGGTAGACCACCTACTAAACACCTAACCTCAACAAACAAAAACTCAACTACAGCCGGTCCGTCTAAACGCAAAACTAAGGTTCAGCGAAAATCACCACTCCTCCGCCTATCCCCTTTCTCAAGGGTCATCCACAACAGAGCTAACCTAACCCCTCAAAACCAAGGATCAGTGCGTAGTAGAAGCAACACAACAACTCCAATTACTCAATCACAACTATTGGGACACTTACCAGCAATACTGCCACCTCGTTCGCGCAAAGCACCGGCACAACTTCAGGATGGAGCGGGTTTTCGGACTCTGCGAAGTCCTCTTCCTTAGCACTCTTGAGCTGGAACTGTTGTGGGTTGGGGAATCCCATCACAGTTCATAGACTGACGGAGCTGAGAAAGAAACATGCTCCTGACATCATATTCCTCATGGAAACCAAGAATAGCGAAGAGTATATTACGAAGCACGTACCAATGACAGAGTATGGATCAAGATTCTTGGTACTGCCACATAGCCCGGGAGGTGGAGGACTAGCCCTTTACTGGAAGCAAGGGATAGACCTAACCGTTCTATCCTCCTGCCACAACTACATTGAAGCCTCACTGTCCTACAAAGGGAAAAATTTTATTACCCACTTTGTCTACGGAGAACCTGACCACTCAAAAAGAAAGGAGATTTGAGAGGAACTAACAGCAAAGAACGGAAATCGCGTCTTACCATGGTTCCTAACCGGAGATTTCAATGACATTCTAGACCATGAAGAAAAAACTGGAGGACCACAACGAACTGAGGGATCGTTTGGTCAGTTCCGGACTTTCATCTCTCAGTGTGATCTGTACGACCTCCCCCACTCAGGAAACCTGCTATCTTGGAGAGGGGTCAGATACACCCACCTTGTCCATTGTCGGCTAGACCGTGCCATCTCTAATGGCCTCTGGGTAGAAGAATACCCGGCAAGCCGCTGCTATTACCTGGATTTTGAAGGCTCTGACCACAGACCACTCCTGCCTGTGCTTAAACCAAACCTAAAGAAGAAGAGAGGCATTTTTAGGTACGATCGAAGTATGAAAGATAACCCAGCCATAACGGAGCTAGTGGAGAAAGCTTGGAACCAACCTGGTAATACTTCAGTGGAACAGAGAATAATCGCAGACGAGAAATCTCAAAGTGGAACAGAGAGCACCACAAGAACTCGCAAGCAGCCATAAAGGAGGAGAAAGAAAACCTGGAGTTAGCTATGAGCTCATCTGTCCTCGACCAAGGCAAGATAATGGAAATAAATACAAACCTCAAAATCGCTTATCAAAAAGAGGAGGAGTATTGGCGACAAAGAAGCAGGACCCTGTGGCTTGCCTTGGGTGATAAAAATTCTGGCTATTTCCATGCCATCACAAGAGGGAGAAGAACTGTAAACAAGTTAGCAATCATTGAGGATGTAAACGGAGACTCAATGTACAAGGAGGATTAAATAGTCCAAGTTATAAGCTCTTACTTTCAGGACCTCTTCATTACCCGATCCGCCAACTGTATTGAGACAGTTAACCAAGCTCTACGACCACGCATCTCGGAGACTGTCAATGCTACTTTGATAGCAGACCCCAAACCTGAGGAGATCAAAGATGCCCTCTTCACCATCAGTCCTGACAAAGCCCCGGGACCAGACGGATTCTCAGCCTGCTTTTTAAAACACATTGGTTAGTAATGGGACCAAAGATAATACAGGAAATCTAACAAATATTTTCGTCAGACTCCTTACCAAAGTCTATCAACGATACTTATGTCCGACTGATCCCGAAAGTTCCAAGCCCAAGAACAGTTGCAGAGTACAAACCGATAGCCCTCTGCAACGTGTACTACAAGGTCATATCCAAGATCCTTATGAAGCGCCTCCAACCAATATTGCCTACAATAATATCAGAAAACCAAACAGCGTTTGTTCCGGGAAGAGGCATATCCGATAATGTACTAATAACCCATGAGACGCTACATTACCTGCAGAGATCCGGCGCTACCAAGCACTGCTCCATGGCTGTCAAAACTGACATGAGTAAGGCCTATGACAGGTTGGAATGGGGCATCGTGGCAGTGATGGAACGATTGGGCTTTCACCCCAAATGGATCAATTGGGTCCTCCAGTGTATCTCCACAGTTACCTACTAGTTCCTCGTGAATGGTTCAGCCCAAGGAAGAGTCATCCCACAGAGAGGCATTAGGCAAGGGGACCCGCTCTCACCTTTCATATTCATTCTCTGTGGAAAAGTACTCTCGGGATTGTGCACGAATGCCTTGAACAATGGTTATCTCGCGGGCCTCAGAGTAGCAAGAGGAAACCCTAGAATCAACTACCTCCTTTTTGCCGATGAGATTATGTTCTTCTGTAAGACATCCCCACAAATCTGCGAAACCCTAAGAGCCATCCTACAGAGATACGAAGAAGCCTCAGGTCAGATGATTAACCTCCAGAAGTCATCAATTACTTTCTCAAAAAAGACACTACAAGATATCATGCTAAGAGTCAAAACTACTCTGAACATAGACAAAGAAGGTGGACAAGGGAAGTACCTTGGCTTACCAGAGAGTTTTGGCCGCAAAAAGAAGGATCTTTTCACTCTGATAGTTGACCGCATCCGACAAAAATCAATCCACTATTCGTCAATATTCCTCTCCAACGCCGGCAAAGTTACAATGATCAAATCCGTACTTGCTTCTATCCCCACCTACTCCATGTCTTGCTTCAAACTACCTACAGGGTTGTGTAAACGCATTCAATCAGCCTTGACTAGGTTTTGGTGGGACATAAAACCTGGAAAGCGAAAAATGTGCTGGCTTGTTTGGGGAAAACTTACCAGACCAAAAAATCAGGGAGGACTAGGCTTCCGAGAAATACAGAGCTTCAATGACTCACTCCTAGCGAAGCTGAGCTGGAGAATCCTCACCACACCCGACTGTCTTCTAAGCAGAATCCTAAAAGGAAAATATTGCCGGGACACCGATTTCCTCAACGTTCCAATTACCTCCTCCACATCACATGGCTGGCGAGGCATATTAATTGGTCGAGACCTATGGAAGACTAACTTGGGAAAAGTCATTGGCGATGGCAAGGATAACGTCACTGTGGAACGACCCCTGGCTCTCCCTGGACCACCCTACCCGTCCCACAGGACCACCAAACCTACACGACAAAGATCTCAGAGTCTCAGCAATCATCAGAGAACAAACCGGAGAATGGAACCAAGAGGAGATCCAAAAAATATTACCCCACCAAAGCCATCTCATCCGACCAATCAGGCCAAGTAAGAAAGGAGCACCCGATGCCTATATCTGGCTACCTACAAAGACCGGAGTCTATTCAGTTAAAACGGGCTACTATGCAGCAATGCTTCAACAAGAAGAATAGAGCTATCAGTCGGACCACCCCAATTTCAACTGGAACGCCTCAATATGGCACGAGAAAATATCCCCCAAGATAAAAGTTTTTCTATGGAAAATTATACAAGAAGCTTTACCTATCGGAGAAAACCTCTTGAATCGAGGAATCCCAGATTCCGCCTGTTGTGTTCACTGCGGTGATCTAGAGACTATGAAACACCTCTTCTTCCACTGCAAATTCGCAAAAGCAGTCTGGAACCTAGCCCCTATCTCAATCCCGCTAGACTCATCCCACTTCCAAAGCTTTCTCTCAACCCTCTCAATCTCCAAAACCTGGACTTGTCTCCCACCCACAGGCGTAAGCAATGGACCTCTCTTCCCATGGGTTTGCTGGACCATAAGGAAGACGCGAAACTACTGCCTCTTTGAAGAGCGCCAATTCTCCCCTGAAGAAACAATCAGTAAAGCTATTAAAGAGGCAAGAGAATGGCAACAAGCCCAACACCCCACGAAGACTATCCAACGACGATCTAACCTATCATACCCGAGTGTAACAAACCCAAACGTCATTACCTGTTTCGCAGATGGAGCCTGGTGTAAGGATGCATGCATCGGAGGAGCAGGATGGATTTTCATCGGCAATGAAGGCACCGAACTACACCGAGGCCAGGCAGCGGAGCGATTCGTTTCTTCCCCGCTGATGGCAGAGGCAATGGCAATCCGATCGGCACTTAACTATGCCTTGGATCACGGCATCGCCAACCTCAAACTTCACTCAGACGCTCAAGATCTCATCCGAGTCATCAATACGCAGGAGCAATCGAAGGAGATCTATGGTCTCCTTTTTGATATCTTCACTCTTGCTTCAATGTTTGAATCAATCTCATTCCACTTCATCCCTAGATCTAAAAACCTTTTGGCTGATTCTCTTGCAAAGAACGCCAAAGAGATTTTAGTTGCTTCAATGCCCGATATGGGCCCCACCGTGTAGTTGGTTTATTAATTAATGTGTTGTTCAAAAAAAAAAATGAATATTCATATAAATATATACCCATAAGCTACACTTACACCATGGAAGGTCTATAACGTATTTTCTATAAAAACTCAAAATTCAGAATTAGAATTTTTTTTTTATCAAAGAACGTTTTTCATTTCTTCTGTTTTTTTTCTTTTTCATATGTTTTCTAACTTCAACCATTAACACATTAAGATATTGGATTCTTTACAAACATTTGTAGTTAACATTTCTAAATTTTTGCTTACTCTCTCTTTTATTATCATGTTCCTAAGTTTTTCTACCCTTTTTAGGTTGTAAGAGTTGAAGATTTTGATTTCTTTACATAAATTGTGCATGTTTGATTATTAGTTATATAAAACTGATCATATTTAAGACTAATTAGTTGTATGATTAACCTAAAATAAATAAATAAATTTTGAGGGTAAAAATAATCATAAAAGAAAATAAAAGATGAATATTTATAAAAATTAAATTAAAGAAGGGTATGATTGGATTAAATTAATAAAGTCTAATGTTTAGTTAAAAAAAAAATTAGATATACAAAATAATAGTCAAAATGTCTTATTTTCCAGTTTTTTCTAGATAAGTTTACTGCTGATAAACATAAATTTGCTTAGTTGTCATCATATTTTGTTTTCTTTTCCGAAAACAATGATTATAAATTCAATAGATTAGTTTTTCACTGCTAAAATTAAAAGAGAAAATTGGAAATTTACACCAAACAAATGCTTTACTTGTCCATTTACACTTTCATAAAGTGACTTTGTCCTTTTAGGCCAATAATCCACTTTTGTCCCTCATATGATTTAGATAATTTTTCTAATTGTATCTTTAATTGAATTTATTGATTTTTTTTTTAAAAAAAAATTTCTTTTTGGTGGTTTATTTTTGGATGGTAGAGAGAAGAAAGGAAACAAAAATTTTAATTGCAATATTTTCTCGATTCTGGTAGAAGATGAATTCTACAAAAATGACAATTATTTTAGTAGAACGTCTAATAGAAACACAAATTGTCAGATGATAGCAAACTTGTTTCTAGTAGAACATTAACTTTACGGGTGACTGAATTAATTGTTACACGTAAGACACGGAAACTATAGACTATAGATGTCAGTGTTTAACGTAGAATTTGAAATCTACAATTAGCAGAAAACGGTTTATTTTGTAGAATATATTTGGAGAAAATTTTACCAAATGGTAGAACCTATAGTATTTGGTAGATATAGAATTCTGTTTATGGTAAAGGTATAAACTACTTTTAGATATTATCCTTTATATACTAAATCACAAGTCACTCGCCCAATGGCAAAGTGACATGTGTCAAGTTTAACATATTAAGCCTTAATATATGACACGTCACACTCAAGAAGCGTTTAATAATTTGCAAGAAAAAATACCGATCTTATTGGGTTTAGCCCACCAAATTGCTGGTACTTTAAAAATATTATTTATGAGGCCTATAAACAAGTTTGAGATTAAGTCCATTAATATTAATAAACAAAAGTGATGTTCGCTTCTTTTGGGGAGAGCACGATTTCTGAAAACCCCACAAATCGGAAAAAATAAACCCTCAATTATCGGCACCAAAATCCCCACGATTTCACGATTCCAACCAGATTATCAACCATAAAATCAGTCTCGTGTCCCTTTTTTATTTTCTATGTTCACTTTTTTGCTTCAATTCAAATCAGGTTCATGTCTCTTCTCCGTTTACGCTTCATCATCTTCAAAGATCGTGTGATACTGGGATTGTCAATTTTTCATCCATCTGTTTTTCTCTCTCATCTCTTCAGTCTCTCAAAACCGATTCAAACTATTATTTATGAGGCCTATAAACAAGTTTGAGATTAAGCCCATTAATATTAATAAACAAAACTGATGTTCGCTTCTTTTGGGGAGAGCACGATTTCTGAAAACCCCACAAATCGGAAAAAATAAACCCTCAATTATCGGCACCAAAATCCCCACGATTTCACGATTCCAACCAGATTATCAACCATAAAATCAGTCTCGTGTCCCTTTTTTATTTTCTATGTTCACTGTTTTTGCTTCAATTCAAATCAGTTTCATGTCTCTTCTCCGTTTACGCTTCATCATCTTCAAAGATCGTGTGATACTGGGATTGTCAATTTTTCATCCATCTGTTTTTCTCTCTCATCTCTTCAGTCTCTCAAAACCGATTCAAACTCGATATCACCACCAGATTTCTCAGATGCATCATCTCTTTCAGTTTTTGTTGTCAATGATCTTTAACCATGTTTATGATAAACCAGGTAGAGCGAAAATTTGATTTACAAGTTTCTTACTATTCCTCTTACATACTAAGTTCGATGTTTTTTTCTAATTTACAGGATGGCTTAGCATAATGAAACATCCAAACTTTGTGAAGCTGAACGAGGTCACTCGGGAAAATGATATCTGAAATTCGTGTTCGAATTCATGGTATACTTCTTACTACTTTTTGTTACCATAGCTTTTTTTTTCTCCATTGCCCTGAATGTGATGTACTTGCATTTTGCATAGTTTTAGTACATCTTTTATGCAGCTTTTGCATAGTTTTAGCGTTCATTAACATCATATCTTGTTCCTTTTCTTTCTTATGCATACATTGTAGTTTTAGGTTGCATTTGCACACATGTGCATGTTTGATCCTTATTTAGGTCTATTTGGAGCACTATGGAGCAACTAGGGACGTGAGGAGCAAGGAAGACATTGTGCATGGACTCAGCTTGGCCGCGCATGCTTGGAATGAAGAAAAAGCCGACTTTGAAGCCAGCTCGACCTCTGACTCGACCAATTGGTCGAGTTCACCAACTCGACCGGCCATCACCAACTCGATCGAGCTGCGGAGTCAATGTCAAACCCGAAAAAGTTGCTTCCCTTTGACTCCCCTTTGACCCTAAACCTAATTTCTTTTATATTTAAGGGCTTGTAGCCACGAAAAAGACAACACTTTTTAGCTTAATTTTGCATTTGCTTTATTTTAATTTTGTATCTTTTACTTTTAAGCCTCTCTTTGTGTTCTTGAGCTCTTGCTCATTGAACCTTAGATCTAGGCTCTATCTTTGTGTATTTGCACTTGCTTATTTCAATAAAAGTTGTTTAGTTTCTTCTCCTCTATCTTTTGATGTTTCTTTTGATGCATTTGGTTATGTATTTCGCAATGTGTAGTGAGTAGTTTTCCTTAGGGTTTAAGATGGGCTAGACTAGAGGATTTCTATGCTTAATCTCTCTTGCTTGATGTTCTTAACCTAAAATCTCTCTCTTTTGGACAAAGCCTAATGCAACACAACCACTATCCATGGTGTGTTTGATCTAAGCGGTTTTCCTCATGGGAATGATGGGAAATCGCTTGAAAAGGTCCACTAAGAGCTTCAACATGCTTGCTCTACGAAATGGAGTTTATAGGTGTTGAATGGGTGAGTTTGAGCATGTTTCTAATGCCTCTAAGGCTTGATTCTCACTGGCTGACCCCCTGTTTCTGAGATCTTGCTCTAGATGATAGCTTTCACCTTGGGAAAGGGTTAGCTAGGCTAAGAAGCTCAATGCCAAGAGATAGCTTGAGTACAAGTGTTTGAGAGCAAGATTGATTAAGTATAGCCTTCCCCTAGTCGCAAGACCCTGTCTTAGACCCTAACCTTCATCTTAATAGCTTAAAGTTTGCATCTTTATCGCTTTTCATTCGCATTTCCTCTGTTTTTACTTCAACTCGACCCCCAACTCGATCGAGCTCTAATGCTCTGTTTCTACTCGATCGAGTCCTAGGTCGAGCCACTTTTTTTGTTTGTTTCTTGCATTCATTTACTGCTTTCCTTGCATTTCATTTCATTAGGTTGTTAGAATCACCCATCTTTATCATATTTACTTGACTTTCTTGTTTTGCATATTCTCATAGAGTAGCAACAAACCCATTTGGATTGATAACCTCTTATACTACATTGACTATGATGATTAAGAGGAATTGATTGATTGTGATTGCACCATACCATCTCATGTTTATTCCACCCCTGTTTGCATCCATCTCATATCATTTACACATTTCATTCCACCATCACGCATAAATCCTATCATCAATTTGGCGCCGTTGCCGTTTGGGTTTGATTATTGTTGCATTTGAGTTTCCAAATCACTTGGACGATCAAGTTATACCCCACCTTTGTGCTTCTCTTGCTGGGTTTTTGATTGTTTTGGAGGTTTATGCGAACTCGATCGAGTTCATCAACTGAAGACTTGGTCGAGCTAGATATCAACACAGGCAGGCAACAAAGACAGAAAAGCCAGAGGCAAGAAGTTCAATCAGAGGTGGTTGTTACTGAAACCATGAACGATCTAGAGGTTAATGGAAACCCTTTGGGTAATGGACTCGGTCGAGCTCGGCAGACTCGACTGATTTGTTTATGAGATGCACCAAACTGCCATCAACAGAGACATGGAATTGTCCCCCCTCCAGTCCAAAACCACAACTTTGAGATCAAGTTGGGCATGATCAACCTTGTGTAGAACCAGATGTTCCATGGGCTACCAAGTGAAGATCCAATTGATCACCTTGATGAGTTTGATAGGTTGTGTGATTTGACAAAGATCAATGGTGTCTCTGAAGATGCCATCAAGCTGAGACTCTTCCCTATGTCTCTTGCTGACAAGGCTCACCAATGGGAGAAGAGTCTACCCCATGGTACCATCACCACTTGGGATGAATGCAAGAAGGCATTTCTTGCTAAGTTTTTTTCAACCGGTCGCACAGTCAAGCTAAGGAGTGAGTTCTCAGGTTTCACTCAGAGGAACAATGAGACTTTTGCTGAAGCTTGGGAAAGATTCAAGGGTTACACAAGTCAATGCCCTCATCATGGCTTCAAAAATGAGTCTTTGCTTTCTACACTCTATAGAGGTTGTTTGGCAAGGTATAGAGAGATGTTAGACACAGCCAGCAATGAGAATTTCCTTAATCAGGATGTAGATGATGGCTGGCAGCTTGTGGAGAATATAGCCAACTCAAATGGCAGCTATGGAGAGGAGTATGATCGCACAAACCGGAGCTCGACTCACTACTCGATCGAGTCAGATGACAAACTGAGAAAGAAAGTCAAAGCGCTGAATGAGAAGTTGGACAAGCTAATTCTAGCTCAATCCACTATGAAGAAGGTCAATTTTGTCTCTGCTGAGGAGATGGTCCCAATTCAAGAAGGGGAGGATACACAATTTGCTGAGGTTTGTTACATGAGCAATGGCCAAGGAGGATACAACAAAGGCTATTACACCTACAAAGCCAACCCAGCCTTTTCTTACAGAAACACATATATAACCAACCCTCAAGATCAGGTTTACCCTCAACACCAGCAAGCTCGATCGAGTCAAGCTCCTCAACAAGGATATGGTGCAAAAAACAACTATCAAGGCCCTCAAGGCACTTTTCCTGGACAGCCAATGCACATACCACCTGGATTTCCCCACCAACCACCCAAGCCTGCGCCTAACCAATAGCATGAGCTCAGGGCTATGTTGAAACAATTTCTCCAAGGTCAAGCTGATGATGTTGTGGAAACAAGCAAGAAATTGGCTGATATCAACTCCAAGATAGAGTCCTTGAACACTAGAGTCTACAGTTTGAAAAATCATGCTTCTTCTTTTGCTGCTGCAAAGCAAGTACAACTACCTGGTAAAGCTGTTCAGAATCCTAAAGAACATTGCAAAGTGATCTTCAGTCCACAAGAAGGACTTAATGAACAAGATGATGATGAGAGAACCATTGAGGAGTTTTGTATGCTGCTTAATGAGGAATACAATGTTGTTGCTGATGCTCATGGAGCCCAGAATGATCAACTTGAGGTGCAAGCTACTCAACTAGCTATTCACACTTCACCAGTTGAGCTCGCATAACAAGCTCGATCGGCAGCTCGATCGAGTCAGTTTATTTCTCCAACTCGATCGAGTCAGACAGTCCCTACTCCGAAACCGATTTTGCTTGAGCCTTAGCAACCTGTTGATCCAGATCCTAGTCGCCTACTCAGTCAAGGTCAGAAGGAAGTGATTCACAAGTTCAGAAGGGATCTCAGTGAGATAGGAGTTGAACTTCCTAGTATGGGAAGTATGAATGAAGCCTTTGAACAAATGAAGCTTATTCAAGCTGTGCTGGACAACAAGTACAAAGTGTCTAAGCTTCTGGAGGATTCTACTTCTCAGAACAACCTCCTGACCTCACCCACCTTGTTACCAAAGCTGAAGGATCAAGGGAAGTTTACACTCCCTTGTAAACTTGGACATTTGGAGCTTGATAATGCCTTGGTCGATTCTGGTGCTAGTATCAACCTCATCTCACTCACAATGGCACAGAAGCTTGGTATTCATGGAGCATTGCAGCGCCCTACTACATCAATCATGTTTGGAGATGCCACTTCTAAGTCTCCTCTTGGTGTATTCAAGAACTATCCTTTGAAAGTGGGAGAATGCATAGTACAAGCTGAGCTCACTGTCTTAGAAATGGAAGAAGAGAAGGATGTGCCTCTGATCTTGGGAACTCCCTTCCTTAGTATAGTTGACGCTTCAATCAATTTTCACAAGCAATAAGTGATTCTCCACAAAACTCACGCAGCCGCTGTTCTTCAACTTCTTTTTGTCGTGTAGTGGGCGATTTTGAGAGGAGAAGAGATTCGTGAGGCGGTTTTTGGTGTTTGGTGATTGATTCGAGACTGTTCGTCGCCGATTTGGAGGTTTGGGTGTGCGTGGTGGCTGCTGCGTGGTGTTTTAGATCGTGTTCTTCATGTCAAACACTCAAGTTGCAAATGCACAATGGATGGTTATATTCCACTAGATTGAAGATGTTAAGAACGGATCTGTTACGGTGGAACTTCTTACACTAAAGGTTATGTTCTCGATCTTACTAATATTTCAAGAGCAAAGCACTAAGAATAAATAATATCATCCTCGAAAAGATTAAGACTTTTCAATTTGTAAAGACTTTCTAGGTGTAATATCTACCGTTCAAGATGTGGAACTCACATAAGATCCCTCTATTCCGAGGAACATATATAACACTGATCCTAAGACTACCAGCATAATTGACTTGGTGCTTGAAGACACCTTGTAAGAATATCCTGACTATTGGTTGTATCTTTTGGAATTTATTTGCTGTCTTATGAATTATGATTTGAAAAGACAACTGATTTTTTTTTCCAGTGTAAATCATCTTAGGTGTCTTGGAAAGAGAGATTTAGTTCTATTTAAACGCTATTGGCTAAATTATGGTGTAATGGAAATAGTCATTTGCTTATTAACCGATTGGCGTGTGGTAGGCACAAATGGTTAGTTGTTCTACGAATCTTTTTTCCTATGGTTTAAATAAAAAATTGTCAACTACATAATATTTAAGATGATAATATATTTATAGATGGTATACAAGTTGAAGATGTAGAAGGATTTTCACAAACATATTGTAAGTATTTCAATTTTAAAACACGATGATGGTTAAATTGCTGTTTTACTTTTACATAGACCAAAAAGTAGTTTAGGCAAGATAAAACAAATTCCTTCTCTGCAGATTGCAGGTTGATGACATGAGTAGAAGAAATGGAAGAATAAAATCACCACTACAAGAATTTACTTGAATTAGCTGCGGACCGGCGACAGCATTTCCGTAGCCATCGCTATTGGCTACGCTAATGGCGAAAGATGGCGACAGAACAAATAATATTATTTTTGTAGCCAAAACTGTGGCAAATCTGTAGCAATATAGCTACGACTTGATGTGGTGGCCATTATGTAGCTAAATAGCTACACATTGGCTAGAGATAAGTTGTTGCCATAAATTTTATATTAGCAACGGATAGATATGAATATTTATGTTGCTATATGGCAACGGTTTGTGTGCCCTCACCAATCCATCGCATGGTGGCAATGACAAAGCAACGGAACTGATGTAGCTAAGTTCTTTAAAGTTGCTAGGTGATCAAATTTCATTTTTTAGTTTTCGTAAGATTTAAGAAACATTAATGTTTTTAAAATAAATTAATAATTAATAATATTTGTAATAGTTTTCTAATATACTCTCTTAATTTGGATCAATGTTAATATATATTGAAAAAAATAGATATATCAACATAGATCCAAATTAAAGAGAGAGTACAAAAATGTGACAAGGGATGTTTTTTACGCAGCCCAAAAGAGGAAGAAACAATCAAGGTCGACTAAAATGCAATATAGGTTTCTAGTGGTTTCTATGTGTCTCATGCGTTGTGACCTGTGAGAGACAAATCAGGCTAGCTATTATATCACAGTCGACAATCTTATTCACAAGTTGAACTGATTTGATAGAAAGATTAAAAGCTGGGAATGGGCCCTCGAGAGTATGAGTAATTCTCCATGTGGAAAACGACACGTACGTTCGTTGTGTCATGAATGGAAGTGATCAAAACTCTTCATAAGTCTGACAGACTGGCCAGCCTTTCTGGGACATGTTGCAGGTCTCATTGAGCTAACTAGAGATCAAGTAGGATGAGACAACTGTTTCGAAGCTCAAAATTGTAACCGAAGAGCCTTTGAGATTGCAAAAAGTGTGGTCATGGACAATCGTCTAATTTCGTATGTGGCAAAAGGTGGACCGAGATGGATGCGAGAGCTCTTCGAAAATGAGATGCCAATTACCATGGTGTAGTCTGAATATTCTCTTTTTATGCTCTTGAAAAAGAGGCAAAGGTCTCGTTGTTGTCCTCTTTCATGAGCCATGGTTTTATTTTTGTGGTTGATACTCTGTTTTGACTCTTTGCTCTGTTCCTTCATTTTTTTACGAAAAAAAATTATGGATTATTTTTACACATGCACTTACACACAACAAGATTTGAATATATAACTTATAACTAGCCTTGTTACAAGAAACAAAAAAACTAGTTCAATCTTCGATGGTCAAGAACGGATCAAGACGTAATGTAGGGTGGCGGGTGCACATGTTCTTGAAATCGTTTTGTTTGTGGAGGGCTTTTACTTTTAAGTGGTTTCTCCTTTGAGTGCATCGAAAAATCTCTCTCTGTTTTAACCAACGCGTTTATGTTCTTGAAAATAAACGTGTCAGGTGGTGTTGATGTACTTGCATCTAGCATACTTTTAGTACATCTTTTATGCATCTTTTGCATAGTTTTAGCATACATTAGCATCATTATCTTGTTCCTTTTCCCTTCTTTTGCATCCACTGTAATTTTTAGGTTGCATTTACATACATGTGCATGTTTGATCCTTAAACAGATCCTTTTGGAGTACTATGGAGCAATTGGGATGTGAGGAGCAAGGAAGGACATTGTGCATGGACTCAACTTGACCGTGCATGCTTGGATTGAAGGAAGAAGCCGACTATGGACCCAGCTCGACCTATCTGACTCGACCAACCAGTCGAGTTCGCCAACTCGACAGGCCATCACCAACTCGATCGAGCGACGGAATCAACGGTCAAACCCGAAAAATATTGCTTCCCCTTTGAATCTCCTTTGACCCTAAACCTAAATCTCCTCCTATTTAAGGCATTGTAGCCACGAAAAAAACAAACTCTCTTTTAATCTTTTTAGCTTTCCATTTTGTTTTAAGTTCTTATTAAGCTGTAATTTTACTTTTAGCCTCTCTTTGTGTTCTTGGGCTTTATGCTCCTTGAACCTTAAATCTAGGCTCTGTCTTTGTGTATTTGCACTTGCTTATTTCAATAAAAGTTGTTTAGTTTCATCTCTTCTATCTTTTGATGTCTCATTCATTGCATTTCATCATGTATTTCACATTTTGTATTGAGTAGTCTTCTTTAGTGGTTTAAGATGGGCTAGACTAGAGGATTTCTATGCTTAATCTTCGTTGCTTGATGATCTTAATCTAAAAATCTCTCTCTTTTGGACAAAACCTAAGGCAACACAACCACTATACATGGTGTGATTGATCATAAGCGAATGTTGGGAAATCGCTTGAAAAGGTCCACTAAGAGCTCCAATATGCTTGCTCTCGAAATGGAGTATATAGGTGTTGGATGGGTTAGTTTGAGCAATGATCCTATTGCCTCTAAGGCTTGATTCTCACTGGATAACCCCCTGTTTCTGAGATCTGACCTTAGATGATAGCTTTCACCTTGGGAAAGGGTTAGCTAGGCTTTGAGAAACTCAATACCAAGAGATAACTTGAGTACAAGTAGGTTAAAGAGCAAGATTAATTAAGTATAGCCTTCCCCTTGTCGCAAGACCCTATCTTAGACCCTAATCTTAGTTTCAATAGTTTAAAGTTTGCATCTTTATCGCTTTTCATTCGCATTTCCTCTGTTTTTACTTCAACTCGACCCCCAACCCGATCGAGCGCTAATGCTCTGTTCTTACTCGGTCGAGTGGCCTTTAATCATTTGTTTCATGCTTTCTTTTACTTTCTGCATTGGATTTTCATTTCATTAGGTTCTTAGAATCGTCCATCTTTACTGCATTGCTTGACTTCCTAGTGTTTGCATAAATTCATAGAGCAACATCTCACCCATTTGGATTGATAACCTCTTATATTACATTGACTATGATGATTAAGAGGAACTGATTGATTGTGATTGCACCTTTCCATCTCATATCATTTACACCATTTCATTCCACATCCGCAATATCCTATCATCAGTGGAGCGTGTGGATAATTAGGAACCATGAAGGAATGGTAATTATATAGTAGAAGAGCCTTCAGTTTTATAGATAGAGGCCTCTGAGCTAGTAGAAATGATCACTCTCCCAACGGTTTGGCAAGTTTCCCGGTAACAATCTTTGGAGAGTATTAATGGTATGCAAGGAATTAATGAACAGAAATGACTAGTTGGAGTCGACTGGTCAAACAATGTGCATTGATTTGGTTTTTGGTTCTTTACTTAGTTTTTTTTGTTTAAAATAGCACTACTATGCTTTCTTTCCCAAAACAAATGTTATTGTAGGTAGTCATACAGTAACTGCTTGGACTTGGAACTTCACAGATTGATAACTATGATCCCATTGATCCACCAGCCGTTGTTCTTCTCTCTCAAGCTCGTTATGAGAGGGATCTGCTCAATTGGACTCGAGCTGTCAATCTTACGAGCCAGCAGCTGAGTGCTTTGTGTGCAGTTAGGGGAGTCATAGTGCCACTTGTGGCTGAGCAGCCACCTAATTCATCTCAGCCACCACACACTCAGACATCTCCAACTGAAGCATAGCAGCTACTGATTGCCTCAATCGATCTTTCCCCTTCTTCACCTCTCAGCACCAATGTGCAGATGAATATAGTCTAGGTAATGTTGACATTTCTTCTCGCTAGAACTTTTATTTGTACTGAAGATATAACAAAAAAAATATTTTGTATGTAAGCTTGGTTTAATATTTGGTTATGTTTTATGTTTTCACTTTTCGGATGTAATATTTTTTGTTTGTATACTAGAATGTTTTGACTTTTGTAATGAATGCTTAACGATTCTATTAGTTTTGATTATTTTGGATTTCTTGTTTTTTACAATATAAGATTTATTTATTAAAAATGCAAACATTATTGAGAAATTATAAACTATATTATCCTAGCTACAATTAATACAAAGCAACTTCTCTAGCTAGCAACAACAAAATCTGTTGCTAAACTAACACTTAGCCACATTTATATCCAAATATGTTGCTATGTTCGCTACAAAATTGTTAGGGGTAAACCGTAGTTATACTTTGTACCCAAATAGCTACACAAGATCCTTCGCTAAACCATCTAATGAGCAATGGAAGAAGTCGTAGCCATATCGTAACCATTGGCTGCGGAAGTTTCTCTTGCTAATCTGTCGCAAATGGGCAACAAAATAGCGACAAACCAATTTTAGCGTTGGCGCTGAGGTAACGAAATTAATTTGTCGCCATCTGTAGCCTTCCAAGTTTTTACTATGGATTGTGTCTTGTTGCTAAAAAAAAAAATGGTAGCTATTTCACTAAATTCTTGTAGTGCACTAACTATCCAAATTAACTATGTGAATTTCTTTTGGCACTTTTATTGCAAGTTTATGAACAAACTGTCTTTATTTTGTTAAAAAGCTTTTGAATTTTATCAAATTCTCTAAGCAATTGCAATGATTGAGGAATCTCCAAGAAAAACAACTACTAACAATCAAGGTTAAACATTTAGTGTAAAAGAAATGAGGTTTTCTTCACAAAACTGCAACTGTCACACTTCGAAAATACGCGGATCCTCTACTAGTACACTACATTTTTGTATGAGAAATTTGCCTAAGTAGGAAGAAAATACGTTGTATTTAGCTAACAAGGAAATAAGGTTTAACAAACTTTTGACGTTTTTTTAATACGATTTTAGCCTTACCAAATTTTTTAATAATTATGTTTGTTTTCTACTCTCTCTCCTTTCCTTTCTAGATCTTTCTCTCCTTCTCTTTTTCGAGTTTTCTTCTTTCTCTCTTCTCGTACGACGAAATCCAGAACAACATCATCAAATTTTTATGGATTGTAATGTTATATGATTCAAAGATAAAACATCTTAGATCATTCATCTATGTATTTTTTTCTGTTTCACTTGTGTATTTCTTTTCTCATTTTTTTTCTTTAATTTCTAGTTTTGTTTTCAAATCCACCATTACTATTAACTTTTTCAAAACTCTTCTCTCAATAATTTCAAATAGTTTCTTCAATCCTTGCCAATGATAAGTGCGTCTTCCGATCCTAGAGAACTAGGGCAAATCCTTTTTGGGTTCAACAAAACAGAGTTTTTCCGTACTCAGTTTCTGATAAAATGTGTTTGGAAGCTTCAAAGGAATATTTAAATCGAGATGATAAAGTATAATTTGGTATGTAGATCGAAGAACCCATATATTATTTTTGTTTAACAGTGCACATTTTATTTTAACATATTATGTATTTTAGTTAAGTGTTATATTTATTTGCAGTGCTCTAAAAATTTAATAACACACATAATGCTTTTGCAGAATTGAGCTCTAAAAAGTTTAGTAATGCACATAACATTCTGCTTATGTGTCGGTGGCCACAGAATTGAGCTCTGTTTAATCATGATTGTGGCCACTTACATAGTTATTTCTCATCGGCTGCATTGTTATGCTCATCCAGAAGAGTTCTAGTGCCTGGAAATTCCAATCGCATTGATCCACTTAAGCTTTTGATGATCAAGTTTAGCGAAGATGTACTTGACGATGGCCGGATAATTTCTAGGCGAAAATGTTTAATCTCAATGTTAAATTTTGTTGCTATGATCAGAAAACTCCTACATTTTAAAAATAAACACTAGAAATGTTTAGTTTTACATAATATATATTTATTACCAGGTTATTTTTACTTGTATCATGTTAAAAAGCATAATAACGCACATATTTTTGTATGATTTTATTTTGATTTATTCATGTTATCAATTTAACATCTTTAATACCGCGTCAAATATAAAATTAAATGTAAATATAGATATATGCATGTGATACAGTAGGTGTTAGCATGTTCCAAAAATAGATAACTCATTAACATAATGTATACCTTTAATATAATGTTTACAATAAAGAGATGTTGTTAGCCTTTAACAAAATCTCAACTACATCAACAGATTTTTGTACAAAAATGTTATCTTTACTACTAGTGATATGGTACAAACATTTTCATGTTAAATGTCACATTCGTCGCTCTGAAATCATTTTGTTTCTCCATTATCTCTTCTTTATTTTTTTACAAATAACCTCATAGTTATCTAACTAATAACTAATTTACCTTGTAAAACAATAACTTGTATATAAATCTATATAATTAATTATGATATAACAAATGTTTACTTGGTGCAAAAATATGTGACCATATATTCTTGAAATTCAAAAATAATGGTTTATTTACTAATAATTAATTTAACTTTTTTTAAAAAAAAAAGTTAGAGACAAATCTATATATCTAAATTTGATATAATAATTGTTTACTTGTTGCAAGAACATGTAACTAGTTAATGTAATATATATATAGATTTTGTGAATGGTTGGCCATTGACATAATTCTTAGATTCATATACTTTCTCTCAAATTTTTCATTTGAAATTTATCTGTACTAGGTTTTCAAGCCATGCGCACGCGCGGGGTTGTTTGCAACAACTTTTCCATTAAATTTTATTTATATTCGTTAATTTGAAATATATGATGCGTTTGTGTTAACATTTGGTTATGTTTTGAGTTATCCAACTACACATATTAAATATATGATCAATTTATTGTTTTTATTTTACATTAAAAAAATGTTAATTCCATATTTCATATCGAGTTTTCTCTTTCTAAAATGTAGCATGCTTTAGTCTACACTACAAGAAAAAACAAGTATTGCTACCATTTTTTTGTCACAATATCATAATATTTCGTCACAAAAACATTATTGTGAAAAATGATACGAATTACAAAACGTAGCAATGAATTCGTCACAACTCATTTTTAGTCTCAAAAACGTCACAAATGTTTGTTACGATTAACAATGGTAACAGTTTCATAAATTGTGACACAATTTAACAGTTACAGAAATGACACAATTGGTGACAAATTTTGTCACAAACAAGCCACAAATTCTGACAAAAAAAAGGTAGCATGCTGGCCACGAATTATTACCATATTTTAGTCAATAAAGTGTAACAAAAATGAGACCAGGAAAATGTTACAAATATGTCACAATTAGTGACTAAATTATAGTCATAGAATAGTCACTATTTGTTTTTAATTGTTACCCTTTTTCTTACTAGATGTGTAACAAATTGTGACGAACTATTACTTAATTGTCACCAATAAATATTCATCATTTTTAATTATAAAACAAAAGATAAAAGTTAAAATTATAAAAAAAACAATAATAAAATAGAAAATACTTAATTACTTAAAAATACAAAATATTTCAAAACAAAGAAAACTTACGAAAACAAATCCTAATAACATAACTTAAAAGAAATCCTAATATCACTTAAAAGGAAATCCTAATCATAACATAACAAAACAAAGAAACACAAACTTAAACACAATCCTAAGCGCCTTATGGAAACGTGAATGGTTTTGATGATGGAATTGGAATTAGGCATTTTGTCTTTCCAAACTCTCAAGTTTCTTCTCCAAAGCTTCAAGTCTCCTCTGAATTTGCAGATTCTCTTCACGGCTTTCTTTCAGCTCTGTTTCCATCTCTTGCATCCTTTGTGGACACATCTCTGGTTCTTCAAGTTGTGGTGCACTCGAAGAAGCTTCGCCAGCTAGTAAAACCTCACTACGTAGTGCTCCAAGTCCAAAGATGCCTTGGTTAGATACACCAGTAGCAGCCTAGAAGAAAAAAACCAAGAATATCTGAAAAGCAAATGCAGCATAAGCAAATGAAGAATACTCAAAGAAATACAGAAATACTTTCAGCTAATGAAATGTAATTAACGAGTAAATGAAAAGCAATCATTGGGTTTTGCATAAGAGTAATGAAGCCATAGATTGTTGGCTTCGACAGATTCATAAAATCCAACTGAGATTTCAATTAAGGATCAGTTTCAAAGCTTTACCTTGACATAAATTTCATTTTTTTCACGTAGGCCCAGATAATATCAAATCAAGACTCGATTTGCAAGAGCATTGCAATCGCAATGACTTGCTCATAAGGAGTGATGGAAAGGCACCAGTCCCAATTTTCAGATTACAAGGAGATGCCAAGAAAGTTCTTCTGGATTGGCTTGAAAAGGATGTTAAATTTCCAAATGGATATTCATCAAATTTATCTAACTGTGTTGATCTGGGGGAGGAATTAAAGTTAACCAGAATGAAAAGTCATGACTGCCATGTTTTAATGCAACGACTCCTTCCAATTGCCTTTTCCGAGCTGTTAGATGAATCTGTGCATAATGTGCTATCAAGTAAGTTCTAAACTCTCATTTAATTTATATTATTGTCTCTGCCCTTTTTATTGCTTTTATGTACGAGTCAATTACATCTATAGGCACTTTTGTCTTTTTTTTACACTTAAAGATACTTCTTGCTCCTAAAGGACTTTAGAGGGATAGAATGACCAAGAAACCCTTTCTTCTCTTCTTTTATTACAACTTTTGTTTACTTTTCCTTGTTTTACTTTATCTTTTATTTCCATCGTTTCACCGTTTCATCTTCTTTCGTCGGAGGAAGAAAACAATACAAAGGTAAGAAGAACAGATGTTGGATCTGGGAGATTTGTCTTAAAAAACTACTTTTTCCTACGTTGGAGGAAGAAGACCATTGCTAAGCTAAGAAGAAGAGTTGATGGATCTGAAAAAAATTATGTTGTTATTAGATGAATCTGGGTTAATTCGCGATCTGGAAAATTTTATGATGTTGTTAGAAGAAAAGCTATTGGATCTGGAAAACTTGCAGTTTCGTTGAAATTTGGAGAAGATGAATCTGGGTTAACTCGCGATCATGTCCACATCTACATGTCATGCAGTCGTGTACACGTCATGAGGCGCCCATCTGGACGTCTTTGTTTGGATAATTATTTTGGAATATGAATGGATATGGTATGACTCAAACCTCACCATCGAATTGGTATGTTTAGCAAGTTTCAAGAGTCTTATACGATCAATGTCCATACGATCATGCATGGGAGGCGTACAAGACTGCAATGCCGGCGGTAGGTAGTGTCGTATCTGGTAGCTGTGACACGAACATGGTCATTGGTGGACCGAATGATGTGGATGGGAACCGTGACTATGATAGACAGCAGTCCATGGACGGTGAACTCCACTGCCTAAGGGTGATATCGTTGGACTAAATCTTCTTTCATCAACATATATGATTTATTGTATACAAAAATCCACATCAATCAAGATTTTGTCATGGCTATACTATTGTATTTGAAAGTTATTGTGTTGGTAGCTTTAGCTTTGGCGTTTTACATCATTTCTCAACTTCATGTCTACTTTAACCTCAACTGTCAATACATTAGTGCTTTTGGGTGAGGCACCCCTCATTTTCACTTTTGTTTACAGTTTTAATTGTTTGGAATATAAACAATTTGTTTATAAGAAACATTACTTAGACTAAGTGATCTCTTATGCTAGTGCAATAGTTAAAGATAAAATGTTTAAATTTTTGTATCTTGATTGAGATGTATGCGTGTACATGACTGTGTGGACATGAAATCATGGATCTCTTCGTGATCTTAGTAGTTTTAATGGATCTCATAGACCTATTGCATTAATATTAGTTAATTGTTTTCTATATCCAAACGGATCCGTCCATATGGCTATGTCCAATGTTGTGTATGTACATGCATCCATTTTTAGGTCATCTTGGATGTTCAATATCCACTCACTCATATACAACAATCCATCCCATTATTATGTATTAGTGATAGGTGTAAAATTCTCCCTAAAATTAACTGCAAGTGTACAAAAAATTCTATGTCTATGTTATCTTGTCCACCGATTCGCTAGAAAGACAAAGATAATGAGAGAGCTAAATATGTCTATGTTATCTTGTCCACCCATTTATATCCACAATATCATGTCCACGAGATCATGTTGTTTTTAGCTCTATTGTTAACCATAATGCGTTTATGCATTCTATAAAACGTATATGTTGATAAGCGAAGATTGTGTCTACGATTTGATTTTCTTGATTGTATTCATGGTTCTATAAAACATATATGTTGATAAGAAATTCGCTAGAAAGACCAAGTTAATGAGAGAGCTAAATATGTATATGTTATCTTGTCCACAAATTCGTATCCACAATTATATATTAAGTTTTGGATAGACTGAGAACCAATTTTAGAACCATGTTTACACATTGGTATGAAAAAAGGTGTTATATATTCATATGGATACGAAGTATGGACATAAGCATATGAATACGGTTCTACAGAACAGTCTAGGAGATAAACAATAACTCAACAAACACTCACTCAGTTGTTAATTATCTTTGTATTCGCAAAATCATGTACGCGTAAACATGTCCACACACACATCTCATTCAAAAACAATTAATTATTAACACCTTTGTTCATACCAATGTGTACACGACTGCGTGGACATGTAGCTGTGGACATGATCACGAGTTAACAAGGACTCATCTTCTCCAAACTTCGATGAGATTGAAAAATTTCCAGATCCAATCGCCAACAGTAATTTTTTCGATGAATTCGACGACGAAATCTTTCAAATCGATTATCAATACAAAATTTGACGATGAAATCTCATAGTATACTTGTCTTCAGTTATAAAGACAAATCTCTCCCAGATTTACAACCGTTCTTCAGTTACTCTGGCAAGTTCATCCGCTACAGAAGAACACAGAGTTACTGCGGCGAGCATGGTAAAAAAGTAAAATTATAGCTGTAGTTACAAAATTAAAGTAAGGACAAGTCTGGATTTTCCCTTTGTTCCTTAAGGTTGTAACGACCCAAACCCACCGATATTGGGAAAGGCCCAATTTACTCCTCAAGCCCATTTGGAGTAAACCCTAGCCACGCCTCCTTCTTCGTCCTCGCATAAAAACCAGCCGCGAGAAGACCAAACGTCACAAGCTCTCGCCGACGCCAAACGCTGCCGGAATTCAGAGAGACCTGCCGCCGCCGTTGATCCCATCGCCACTGTCCGTGAAGCCGAGCCCTCCGTTGACCACCGTAGAGTTTCACCTGTGAGAAGGAGTCGACGTGATCGAGTACCGAGTCGTCGCCTCTTCGATTCCGCCGTCACAGACCACCACCGTCACCGATCTACTGCTCCGAGTCACCGTCGTCGTCTCTGACTCGTCGTTGGTAAGCGGATCACCATTTGTTCTTCATCTTCTTCACCCTCGTCATTGGCCAAGAGTTGTTCATGACCTCCATTGTTGTTACAGCTGTACCTTAAGCCCCAAGCTTCCTCTCTCTCCATCATTGGTCGTTGATTTGTTGTCTAGTGCTACGTAAGGTGAGTTGGACTCATGGTTCTTCTTATGTCTTCTTCCCGAGAGTACGTCATGGGCATGACGTGTTGTTGTGATGTACATTTGTTTCTTCAGGCTCAAGTCATCTGCTGAGAGAGTTGTGTTTACGTGAAAGGAAGGTGTTAGAGTGCTGAGTCGTCGTTTCATTTCCGTTTTAGTCTCTAGCCAAAAGAGACTAAGGTGAGGACCTTGCGGTGATTTCCATTACATATGTTCATAATTATGAACATTTGTTTAGTCTTAGGTTTTAATACATATACCTACGTATATATATAAATAAATATACGTATTTGAGTGCTAAATATAAATATATTATTATATATAATATTAATGATTGTGTGAGAATAACCTAGATGTGGTTAAGTTGTTTAAAAATGAATACGGTTGATTGATGATTGAATAATGTGTGATGATGCGTGATTTAAGAGTGAGATCGATTGCGAGTCGATAAGTTAGAAATGTCATTTTAGACATGTGGCGGAGATATTCGCGGTAACGGCGATCCGTTTGTGTGTTGAGCTATGATGACGACTCTTGCGTGGGCGGTCATAGTTCAGAAAAGGGCTGACGAGCCGGGTGCTGCATGGGCGTAGAAGGGTGGATTCCTGGAGCCGCAAGAGATGCAGGGACACCATAGTATTTTAGGACTTGATCCTTGTTGTAATGGCGCGTCACTAGGGCGTGATGCTTTACTGTGTGTTTTAACTTAAGATTAAACATCTGTCCGTGGTTATGAATGTGTGTGGTGGATCTAGTGAGCTCTAAGGCTCACACTCACTGAGTAATCCAAATTACTCACCCCTCCCTTTTCAGGTGAGCGTGCGGAGTAACCGGAGGAGTCAAATCGGTGTGGTGCTGTTTTTGGGAGCAAGGGCGGATTTTATTTAATTATATTATTTATTATGTTAAACTAAAAATACTTTAGTTGGTTTTATTTAATAATGGTTTAAAGACGGTTTTATGTTGAAACGGTTTAAGTTGGTTTAATAAGAGTATTATTTGAACTCGGAATTGGTTACTTGTGGTATAAGTTATTGAGGTGTTATGACTTCTTAAAGAAGGAAGAAACGGGTGTTACAAGTTGGTATCAGAGCAGGTTTGCCAAACCGGTTCTGTCCCGGGAGGCGGTTTTCAAAAAAAAAAAAAAAAAAAGTTTTCTTATTTTCGGATTATTTTCCGGATTTAAAAAAAAAAATGGGCGGGAAATTTTCAAAAGAGTTAAAAAGGTACCACCGGTATTGCACTTCTTTGGTGTTTTGTTGTGGTGTTGAGTTGTGAAGTTGGTTTGAGGCTATTTGATTCCAAGGAGTTGACCATTGTTGTGTTATGTTCATATGCCACCAAAGGGAAGAGGACGTGGAAAGGGACGTGCCGAAGCTCGTGGAGGAGCTACTACCCGTCAGGGAGCAAGAGCTGCAGCCCGAGAAGCGGTGTCAGAAAGTGTGCATGATGGAAACAGTGAGCAAGTGAATGCCGTTGCAGCTGCAGCAGCCGCTCAGGAAGATGTTCGAGCTGCCGAACATGCTGCTGTGTTGGAGGAACTTCAGAGGTACCAAACTCAGTTTGGAAATTTGGGTGTAGATCCAGTGGGAGGAGTAGGAGGAGTAGATGCACCGCCTCATGAAGCACCGAATGTTGCTGCTCCGGTCCACCGACCGCCGCCGCCGCCGCCACCTCCAGTGCAAGCTCACGGGTGGCAGATAACATATTGGGAGGCTATGGGCCATATGAAGAGCATGGGTACTGAAACTTTTGGGGGTAAGTCAAACCCCACAGCTGCAGATGATTGGAGGAAAAAGTTAGAGCGCAACTTTGATGTTGTGAGGTGCCCGTATGAGTATCGTAAGGATTTGGCGGTTCAATATCTGAAAGAGGAGGCACTTGTTTGGTGGGAAGGTGTGACAGAGAAACTGCGCTATGAGCTGAACTACGATGACTTCAAGAACGAGTTCATGAGGAAGTACTTTTCCCGTGAAATGATGAACAAGATCAATAATGAGTTCAAGGACATTTCTCAGGGAAACCGGGATGTCAGGCAATATGAAGCGGAGTTCAACCAGTTGAGAAGGTTTGCGGGCAGATACTTGGACGAGGAGGACCTAATCCGTAGGTTTCTGAAAGGAATGCGGGTCGAGTTGAGGAACCGCTGCATGCTTAAGGAATACATGTTTCTGGAAGACTTAGTCGAGACGGCTGCACAGCAGGAACTAGGATTGGAAGAGGATTTTAAGCAGAATAAGAGTGTCCAAGCAAAGACTGGGAAGAGGAGCTGGGATACTGCAAGTGCCGGGCCATCAACAACCCCTATTATTGTGTGCAAGACCTGCGGGAAGAGGCACCTCGGGACTTGCAGGAATGATATCACTTGCTTTAAGTGTAATCAGCGTGGGCATTATCAGAAGGAATGCCCTGCAAATGGTCAAGTAAGGGGTTGTTACCGCTGTGGAAAGACTGGTCACATCGCTAGAGACTGCATTGTTCGCCTACTGGGCCAACAGCAAGGAGACCGCAACCGTGAGCAGTTACCGCCACCGCCGAAGAGGCAAGCTGTAGCCCCGCGCGTGTTTGTCGCTGGAGACCACAATGGCGCTGAACCGATTGCTGGTAAGTAATGTTTTATTTTTACTTCTATCATGCTTACGAAATATGGAAAGTTGTGTGTGTGGTTGAAAAGCATGCTTAGACGTAAATAAAATATGTGTAGGATCGGTTTTGGTTGGGGGTGGGCTAGCCTTTACGCTTTTTGATACCGGTGCAACACATAGCTTTGTGAGCCCGGGACTGGTAAAGTATTGGACTTTTGCGGGTACGTTAATTCCAAGGAAGAGAGGAATTCAAACGGCGGGCACAGAGAAAGTAGAATCCAGCGGGATTTACGAGGAGGTGCCAATTTCAATTCAAGGTGTGGAGTTGATGGAAAATCTTAGAGAAATGGAGTTAAATCACTACGACGTGGTTCTCGGGATGGATTGGTTGACCCAACACAAGGCCGTGTTGGATTGTCAACGGACACGGGTTCATATCCCTAGAACGGAATGACGGTTGGTTTTTCAAGGAGTGAAAACAACCAGCGGGATTCCTATGATCTCGATGCTTCACGCAGAGGGGTTTCTGGAAAAAGGAAATGAGGCTTATTTGGCAACAATCTCCATGGTGGGAGAAAAGGCGGAAAAGGATTTGGACACTATACCAGTGGCATCGGAGTACAAGGACGTATTCGAATCATTGAGTGGACCGCCACCGACAAGAGGAGACCCGTTCACAATAGAGTTGGAGCCGGGAACGACACCTGTATCTAGAGCGCCATATCGTCTCGCACCCGCAGAAACGGCGGAGTTGAAAAAGCAGTTGGAGGATTTGACGGATAAAGGATTCATCCGTCCGAGCAGTTCACCGTGGGGTGCACCAGTTCTTTTTGTGAAGAAGAAAGATGGCAGTTTCCGACTCTGTATCGACTACCGCGGCCTGAACAAAGTTACTATCAAGAATAAGTATCCGCTACCACGGATTGACGAGCTGTTGGATCAACTGCAAGGAGCGTCGTGGTTCTCAAAGATCGATTTGGTGTCTGGTTATCATCAAATCACGATAGCGGAAGAAGATGTTCGGAAAACAGCTTTTCGAACCCGGTATGGGCACTACGAGTTTGTGGTGATGCCATTTGAATTGACTAATGCGCCAGCAGCATTTATGACGTTGATAAACAACGTGTTTTGGGAATACTTGGATAAGTGTGTAATTGTCTTCATTGATGACATATTGATCTACTCGAAGAGTAAGAAGGAGCACGAGTGGCATCTGCGAGTTGTCCTGGACAAACTAAGAGAGCAGAAGTTGTATGGAAAGCTGAGCAAGTGTAGTTTTTGGCAGAGAGAAATTGGATTTTTGGGTCATATTGTTTCGGAGGCCGGAGTGGCTGTGGATCCCGAAAAGATTACCGCCATCTCAGAGTGGCCGACACCGAAGAATGCCACAGAGATTCGAAGTTTTCTTGGATTGGCGGGTTAGTACCAAAAGTTTGTTAAAGGGTTCGCGAGCATAGCCAAGCCAATGACAAGTCTGACTGGTAAAGACGTAAAGTTTGAATGGTCGGAGGCATGCTCAAAAAGTTTTGAAAAGCTAAAGGAGCATTTGACACAGACGCCTATATTGGTTTTACCAAAGATGGGAATTCCATACGTGGTTTTCACAGATGCATCAGGATCTGGTCTAGGATGTGTGCTGACACAGAAAGAGCGTGTGATAGTTTATGCATCTAGACAGTTACGGAAACATGAGGTGAATTACCCGACCCACGATTTGGAGTTAGCAGCAGTTGTTTTTGCTCTTACGATTTGGCGGGCTTATCTTTATGGAGAGAAAGCACAAATAATGACGGATCACAAGAGTTTGAAATATATTTTCACTCAAGGAGAGCTGAATCTAAGGCAACGCAGATGGGTAGAGAAATTGGCAGATTATGATTTGGAGATCACTTACCATCCGGGAAAGGCTAATCAAGTGGCCGATGCTTTGAGCAGACGCAGAGTCAATGCTTCGACTACAAAAGATGTACAAGAGCTAATTGCGACATTAGCTAGTCTGAGTTTATGCGCTACTACAGTAGGAGAAAATTCTTTGGGATTAGAAGCTGTAGACCAAGCAGACTTATTATGGAGAATTAGAGAGACTCAGAAAGATGATTTTGCTCTACGGAAATTGGTGAACAAAGAAGTGGCTGGATATCACACTGATGGTAATGGAACATACCTGTACAGGAACCGGGTATGTGTCCCCGAGAACGAGGAACTTAAAAGACAGATTTTGCGTCAGGCACACCAGTCTCGTTTTTCTGTACATCCCGGAAACACAAAGATGTATCGAGACTTGAAGCAGTATTATCATTGGGGAGGCATGAAGCGAGATGTCGCTACTTGGGTATCACAGTGTCAAACATGTCAGTTGGTGAAAGCAGAACACCGAGTTCCTAGTGGACTTTTACAGAATTTGCCACTACCTGAGTGGAAATGGGATATGGTGACAATGGACTTTGTTACCGGACTACCAAGGACAAGTAACGGCAAAAATGCGATTTGGGTAATCGTAGATCGGCTACCAAGTCTGCTCATTTTCTACCAATCAAGAAGACCGATGGTGCGGATCAGTTGGCTCAGAAGTATTTGGATGTTATTGTTAAACTACATGGAGTGCCGGTGAGCATTGTGTCAGACAGAGACCCTAAGTTCACATTCGATATTCTGGCAAGCATTTCAAAAGGCATTGGGTACAAAGGTACGCCTAAGTACGGCCTATCATCCACAGACGGATGGTCAGTCTGAAAGGACAATTCAGACATTGGAGGATATGCTGAGAGCATGTGTCCTAGACTGGGAAGGCAAATGGGGAAAATATTTGCCACTAGCTGAATTTGCCTACAACAATAGTTATCACTCTAGCATTGAAATGTCACCATATGAGGCTCTATATGGAAGACCGTGCCGTACGCCCCTATATTGGACCGAAGTTGGGGAGCGCCTAGATTTAGAGCCGGAAATAGTCCAAGAGACAGTAGAGCAAGTGGAGTTGCTTCGGAGTAGACTTAAGGAGGCGCATGACCGTCAGAAAAGTTAAGCGGATAAGCGCAGAAAGGATCTTGAATTTGCAGTGGGCGATGAAGTGTATTTGAAAATGAGAACGTTTAGAGGGAATGACAAAACTCGGAAACTGAAAAAGCTTAAGCCGAGATATATGGGGCCGTATGTGATAACAGAGAGAATTGGTGCAGTGGCTTATAGGCTGGAGTTACCGCAGGAGTTGTCAGACTTTCATAACGTATTTCATGTTTCGGTACTAAGGAAAGTGGTTAGAGAACCGGAGTTAATTATTTCATGTGTGATGATGCGTGATTTAAGAGTGAGATCGATTGCGAGAGTGTGTGTAATTTTGTGTGTAATTTTACGTTTTCACGTTTTTCTTTCCTTGCAAATCATGTGTGTAATTTTAATGAACCTGTTTACTTGACTTACAATAAATGTTCCGAGAGTGTTTGTGCCTATTTGTTGTGGTCTGAATTGTTTTTCAAACTCAAATTGTCCTCAAATGCAGAACCAAAACGCCGGTCCATCAAACAGTGCATAACCGTGACGACAGCAGCGTCGCATATGTTAAGACCTATGTGCCAAGCAAAGAAGAATGCCTAGCAGACATCAGGAAGAATCAAAGGAAAGTTCAACGCGAAACTAATGGTCGCCAGGGCTAAGGATCAGAGGGAAAGGAAACTGGCCCCATCTCAAAAGTCTCCGTTCGTGGGAAACGTTACGGTTAAGGAGCTCATACGTAACAAGAAGCAGCGCTTAGCGGTCTACAATCCGTATCTGCCCGAAGACAAGAATGTTCGGAAGGAACTAACGGCGTTCCTGAAGTCTACAGCGTAAGTAACCCTCTGGAAAACTTCTTTATAATTCCGATTATTGTGATTAGTATACTAATTACACACTTTTGCTTTAGTGGGTATCCAAAGCTTGACAAGGATAAGTTTCCCGTGTGGTATTGGTGGTGGGAACTCATTACGCAGCCGCAATGGCTATCGGACTCGGTAAGCATTAGTACACCATTTAGAGAGGTCTACGTTTAGACCTCGATCGTAGACCTCTGTCATAATTCTCTTTTGTAGACCGCATATTGAGGTTTAGTGTAATTGTAATCTAATATTCAATCTTTTTCTTTTCATCAGCACATGGACGCGGTCATCAATCTGCTGCGGCTCAGAATGAAAGAACAACCGCACAGCTTTAGAAGTGACCGGCTGTGTCTCATCGATAGTGGTCTTAGTCTGTTTTGGACGGCAAAGTATGACGATTTCAAGAAGTCTGAGCCTAATGTCTTCGGACTTGGGAAAGTACCTCCCACCTGACGCACTTGACTATTTCCAAGGCACGAAACCAGAATTCTGCCAGACGAATAAACGATGGTGCAGGGACATTGACGAGATATATCTCCCGTTTAACATTGGGAAGAACCACTGGGTTGCTCTATTCATCTCCTTACCGAAGAGGCACATCACGATCTGGGATAGTTATCCCTGCCGTATGGACGATGAAGAACTGGAGACGAGGTGGAACCCGTGGCTGTGATGATGGCGTACATGTTACGCGAGATGGCACTAGTGGAAGAACGTGACAACTATCCGTTCGATAAATTTACTCACGAACGTATTGCTGGTGTGCCGGAGCAAGAGGGTCCCGGGGATTGCGGTGTCTACTGTCTGAAATACATCGAGTGTCACGCAACTGGAAACGCTTTCATCAACGCAATTCATAGTAGGTATGCTTGTGACATTTTCAAGGAGACCGATTGCAAGGGACCGAGGATCCGTGACTGGGACGGTATTGATCCTTACGACGGGAGATCCTGATCAAATCTAACTTTAGGAACGGCATCAGAGTGGGTGAGTTTTATTGTGCCCCACTAGTAACGGTGAAAGGGAGGGTTTATATTTTTTTTGGCCCCTCTTGACAACATTTATTTTGTATAACTAGTTTGCATAACTATTTTGGATGTAACACAAACTGAAACGCAATAAAAACCGTCTTTAGTAAGCAATGAAATCCGTCTTTTGTATTACGATCTCCGAGAACAAAGAAATCATCACTTAGTAGTACTTAAGTAATTGTACCAGACTATGAAAATAAAATTTAGTGGAAAAAGTTGTACGAAAGCAATAGTAGACCGCCCGTGGACACCTCGTAGACCTCTACGAAAACAAAAGTAGACCTCGAGTGGACGCCTCGTAGACCTTAAGTAATTGTACCAGACTATGAAAATAAAATTTAATGAAAACGAATGGAACTGCGAGACGCACGAAGCTTACACAGTACGGGCGAGTATGTCCTGGTTGTTTGCATTTGGAGCAGCAGTATGCTTTGGGCATCTTCCTTCGTCTTTTGTCTTTCTTCCTAGACTTCCTAGAAATTTCCAGCCATGACTGCCATCTTGATTTCTTCTTACGACCAGGCCCATCCTTTGGTTTGGGAGGTCGGCACCGCTCGCTCTTTTTCTTGTGGTTGTCATTTTCCTCCTCAGGATACACTGGATGGGCGTAGGTCGCATACAAGGAATCCTTTGAGTATGTGCAGCATGTGTAGTGCGAGACGTGCACGCCAGCCGACGCAAGCGCTGCAAGGACATGTGTACAGGGAATTTTCTCGACTTGGAACACTCCACACTCACATTTACCCTGTTCTAGATCAACTACGAAGTGAGAACGTCCAGCTGTAACATGGAAACGTATTGCATCTATTCGCTGAACATCCATTGATTGAGCGTAATGTTCACGGATGGCGAGTATATACTCAACTCCCTTGCTGTAACTCGTCTGAAGACTCAAAGCATCTTCACGCCTTTTGTAGAACCACCGCCCTAACTTCTCTCTAATAAACTGGAGTAGAGAGGGTATGGGAAAACCCCTTTGCCTTTTTAATAGCCGAGTTGATAGATTCAGCAATGTTGCTCGTCTTGATGTTGTACCTATCACCGGGAAAATGAACTCTAGACCAAAGCTTAGGGTCGGCCAACTCCATGTATGCTGCGAGGTCTGGGTGCGCAGCTCTTAGTGAGTCCATGCACCGATTATATTCAGCTAGAGTGTGGGCATAAGCAGCTCCTTTAACCAGATACATAAGCTCCTTACCACCATATGTCTTGATAATATTTTGCTGAAGATGGTAGTAGCATATTCCTCTAGTGACCCATGGAAGCACATTCACACAAGCATTTTCAATGGACAATGCTCTGTCTGAAACAATGACCATCGGATGTGGTGAGAAACAAGTCTGTAATTTATCAAAAAACCATCCCCAAGACTCATTAGTCTCCGCATCAACAACACCATATGCTAGAGGAAATACTTGAAAGTTTGCATCTTGTCCACATGCCACGAGTAATGTGCCTCCGTATTTCCCAGTAAGGTGTGTTCCATCAACCACAATAACCCTCTTCAAGTACTGAAATCCCGCTGTTGAAGCCGCTAACGCCACAAAACAGTACTTGAAGCGATCTTCTTCATCACAGAGCAGGTGTGTTATAGTGCCAGGGTTTGCTTGCTTCAGTCTTCTAAGGTAGGAAGGAAGGTTAGCATATCCATCTTCTGGAGTTCCCCTGACAAATACTTGAGCGAATTTGAGAGCCCGGTATGACGTTGTATAGGTAAGATTCAGACCAAACATGATCCTCATCGAATCTGCAATTTGTCGAGGGACAATTCCATCTATGAGTCCAGTCCGCTCCACAAACAATTGTCCAATATATCTTGGAGTAGCTCGTCTACGGTGAGCTACACGGTCCATAATTGAACAAGTGTGACCCTTTACGTACTTGGTAACCCAGAAGCAATCCGGTTCATTCTTCACAGCTGCTCTCAACTTCCATGCACATCCATTGACAACACATTTTGCCACAAACAATCCGTAGTGGACTTGTAGACTTTAAATGCGAATCTTGCCATCACAGCCGTCAGTCGCAACTCAGAAAGAAGGGCTTCTTTAGAGGCATAGCTGTGATTTACCAGAATAGTGTCACACCAAGTGCCTGTGAACCCTCCATTTCCACCATTCCAAACACCTCTACGGAGCCTTTCACGGAAAGACAAACTCTCTTCACCCTCTTCCTCATCTTTCACCTTGCCATACTTACTATAATCTGCATCGATATCGTCGGGGTTGTCGACATCATCAGCACTATCATTGTCATGAGTATCATCAGATTCATCTTCTGAATTTACATCCCATGCTTTGTCATTCCAGTTTACATCATCAGACTCGTTATCATCCCAGCCTTCATCACCGAATTCTTCTTCCACGTGTTCTTTATCCACCTCTTCAGACTTTTCTTCTTGGACACACTCATGTATTGGTTCGTTGTAGTTCCTTCCCATACCAACGCGGGTCGAGACGCAAAGACGGACCACATGCTCCTTACATAACTCCACCAAGCTCCCAACTTGTCTGTCGTTCGTCACATACATAGGAGGTGAATCCGTTGGCAATTTCTCCATCATAGCAGCTGGTAATGGATATGACAACTCCAGCAGCTCGCCATTAACTTGCAACATGTAGTCGTTCACAACCATTTCAACCAGCTCTTCATGTTTACAATCATCCTGCAGGTAGAACATTCTACCTCCTCTCGTTTTATCAACCTCAAAATACCATTTTCTGTCTCTGATAGTCCACGCTCCATACACGGATGCCAAACAAACCATGATCTGCATGAAAACCAAAGGGAAAACACATTAATATATATTGATGGATGCCCTGTAGACGGAAACGTTAGACCTCCACGGCTGCGGTCTACAGAGTTTAACCAAGTTACCAAATTTAACCAAAAATCTAATACAACCTTCATTACATAACATTAGCATGCAAAACTCTCATAGGGACAAGTTATTAGGCTAACAGAAGTATTTATGAAAAAAAATTAACAAAAACAATTTTAAATTTTCGCAGAAAATCGATTTTAAAAAACGGAAAAAATGTAGACCTCCAAACTAGATCGTAGACGTAAACCTACAAAGAGGTCTAAAAAAGGTTAGTTTTGCAATTGACCAAGGGAAGACTTTTTTGAGATCTACAAATGCGGTCTACAAAAAAAGAGGTTAGTTTTGCAATTCATCCAAAAAATTTGGGTAGACCTCACGAACAAAATAGACCTCAACCTGTAGTCTAGAAAAATTATACGGTCTACGGGGAGGTCTACGAAATCTGTAGACCTCAGACAGGTTACTTTTGCAATTGTTTGAAATTTTTTTCCACCTGTAGACCACTATCGTAGACCTCCTATTATTTTGCGTTGACCAACTTTTTAAGGTAGACCTAAGACTGAGATCTAAAACCTATGTAGACCTCTGACGTAGACGTCAGCTTAAAAATTTGTTTGTTATAGACCACATTAAGAGGTCTAAGGTAAAAACCAGAATTTCAGTCAATTGCAAAACTAACCTCTTTGACCAATAGACCTCATCTGTAGACCTAAAAAAAAAAGCCCTCCCTTGGTCAATTGCAAAACTAACCTGTTTTCAAAATAGACCTCTGCTTGAGGTTTACGATATTTTTTTTGTTTTCAAAGGGATTATGTAGAACTCTCTACGCGGTCTAACTCCACAGATTTGTCTTAGTCAATTGCAAAACTAACCTCTGCGTTGACCTATAGACCTAACCCTGAGATCTACGATATCGACTCAGATCTGAAAAAACGAAAATGGAGTAAACCACAACCTGGCCGTCGTCTTTAGGGCCGCCGAGGGATGAAACTTTGTCTTTAAGCCTTCACAACCGTTCGGCGGTGGTGAGGAAAGCCACAAACCCGATTTTGAGAAAATCAAGAACTTGAAATATGAAAAGTAGAATTAGAGAGTTTTTGGGATGAAAATGTGGAGAAAATGATAGTGTTAGAGTGTATGGGATGTGCAATTATGTTTGGAGTATCACAATTACTAGTATCAAGCATTAAAAGCTTGAAGTTAGTTGAAAATGGTGGTTGAGTTCATTGATGAGAGTGGCAGTTTCGTGAATAAGTGTAGAGGATGAGGTTCTGTTGGTCTTCTGGTCGGAACGTAGACCTCAGCCGTAGACCACAGGAAAAAAGTAATGGCATTTTCGTTATTATCTGGACAAAACTGGGTAAAGCTAAAATGAAAAAAACAGCAGGTTACTTTTGCCATTGACTTCAAATTGTGGGTTAGAAGTGCAAGAATCCCTTGTTTAAAGGGGTTGTTTCACATGTAGACCCAAAATTGTGGTCAAATGCAAAATAACCTCTGTTTTTTTCATTTTAAGTTTGTCCAGTTTTTTCAATTAATTACGGGAATGCCATTACTTTTTCGATTGGTAGACCGATATTTAGGTCTACCAAATCTGCTGAAAGACCAAACACCCCTCATCTTCTACATTTAATTGCCAAAAAGCCATATCATCAATGTTGACAACCACCATTTTTACCCAATTTGGAGCTGTTAATGCTCTGAAAACTCACTTTAGAGCTAGCATTGCTCCTTCTTTCATCTCACAAACTCTTATTTTTCCATTTTCTCTCCATTTTCATCCCAAAAACTTAAAAGAAAACTCAAATCTTGGGTCTTGGCATTTCCAATTGTTTAGCTTACAGTGATGACTGGAACTCGTAATTGAAGACATAAATTGAAGTTATCAACCATCGAAGAGACTTTCTCCGACGGCCAAGTAACTTTTCTTTCAAAATTTTAAGAATTTCAGTTTTGGTCTGCGAAGGTAGACTGAATTGTAGGTCTACCATTACATAGTAGACCTGAGTTTAGGTCTACTGGTCAACGCAGAGTTGACTGTACCATTTCCTTTGCAAACAAAAAAAATGAGTGGTAGACCTACACTTAGGTCTACTCCACGTGGAGGGTTAGTTTTGCAATTGATTGAGAAAAATGTTTTTTTTTAGGTCTACCTTGTCGGTCTACTCCACGTGGAGGGTTAGTTTTGCAATTGATAGAGAAAAATGTTTTTCGGAGGTCTACCTCTTAGGTCTACCTAAAAAAAAAAGTTGGTTTTGCCGTTGACTCAAGTTTGACTTTCCTCAAAAAGGAGAGATTTTGTGACATTGAGGTCTACCGTCTGGTAGACTGCAGTTGAGGTCTACTGGTCAACGCAAAAAACTGAGGTCTACCACGGAAGTCTACCCGAGGAAAGTCAAACTTGAGTCAACGGCAAAACAAACTGTTTTCGGTAGGTAGACCTAAGGCGTAGACTAATTAAGAGGTCTACTTTTTTTTGTAGACCGATTGAGAGGTCTACGTTTTCTGGTAGACGTATACGGTAGACCTCGTGTAAAAGTCAACGTTTGGTCAATTGCAAAACTAACCCTCCACGTGTAGTAGACCGACAAGGTAGACCTCCAAAAAAACATTTTTCTCGATCAATTGCAAAACTAACCCTCCACGTGGCCGTCCACGTGGAGCAGACCTAAGTGGAGGTCTACCATGAACGTCTACTCCGAACGTCTACGTTTTAGGTCTATTATTATGTGTTTTTTAAAATGTAGTTTTCCTTTCAATATATCAAATATTTTGAAATTTTCTCGAACAATTAGTTGTTTTTATTTGTTTATTTGCTTCTGTGTGAGTTTGAAATGTTCTTTCGGCGTAATTAAGGTTATATTCGGTTTTCTTTTGAATTAGGTAACTAGCTTATTTTTCTGGTCGACCAAATTGTGGGTCTACCTTGTCGGTCTACACCTTCTGTCTACTAACCATTTTGTGATCTGGTTTATTTTTGTTGCAGGTAATGGTTTGTCTAGCTTCCGTTTATGGAAAATGGATGGTGATGGAAGACAAGTCATGGCATTTTGAGATGGACAAAGGAAAAGGAGGGAGAATGTTCTACTTACGGGATGGTTGTACACATAAGGAGCCTCTTAGAATGGAACAAGCTGACTATATGTTGGATATGGAAGCAGACATGGTGGAATTATCTTATCAATTACCCAATGTGATGCTCCATCAAATACCCTCAGACTTTCCTCATATGTACATCACCAACGAGTAGGTTCATAGCTTGATAGAGTTTATAGTTGTTCGAAGTGCAGCAACCGGGACATATCCGCCTTCATTGCGTAAGCTAATGACAACTCACAGTGTGTTCATGGTTTCTGTTTTTTTTATTACATGAGTTTTATAAAATTGGATTTTGAACTGATGTAGATGAACAACACAGAGATAGACTGAAAATAAGGTCTACTTTGGAAAGGTAGACTAAATATGAGGTATAATTCGGAGAAGTAGACTGATAATAAGGTCTACAAATGCAATCTACAACTGAGATCTACGTAGTAGATCTACTTTGTGCTATTTTCAAGTTTTTTATGTAAGTTTTCAGTTAGACTTAATCTCTTTGAAGAAACAAAACCTATATTAATAATAAGTCATGTATTGATCTCTTTCAATAAACAAAATTTGTGTATCAAATAAGTGCAAATATCAAAAGAGATCATGACAATAATAATGAAAGTTTTTTATTAGAGAAGCAAAGTGTTACAATCAAAATTGAAAAGAAAAACTGAAATCCAACAAGTAACATGAGGCCTACTTTAAAAAGATAGATTAAAAATAAGGTCGACGATGAAGATCTACGTAGAAGGTCCACACCAGCGGTCTACGTAGAAGGTCCACACCAGAGGTCTACGTAAAAAGTCTACAGAACCTTTTTCTTTTGGAGATTGTTATTCCCATAGAGGAGAGGCCTCTCATCAGCAGCTTCTGTAGTAAGACCTTCTCTGCTACAAGTCAGAGTAATGAAACACAAATCTTAAGTTTAATGAAAGAAATAAGACTAGAAATTGAGATTTTTCTGGAAACAGAAATAGAGAATTTCTCTAAACTTTGGAGCTGATTTGCAGATGAAATATACCTCTGAATGGACAACTGAAAGAAGATCTGAAAAGTTGGGTTGGAGATCTTCAAAACCGCATGTAGATCTACTCCTAGTGACTTACGAATCGTCAGGAAATTGCTTCACAAAACCTTCACAAAAATAAATTGATATCCTAAAACAGATCTGACGTCACAAGAAGAAATATCCATAACTCTCTGAATATAACTCGGTTTACCGTAATTTTGGATGTTATGGAAAGCTGAGAAAATGATCTTTCCGATGGTACCAAAATCAGCTTCTGATACTTTATGAAACGGTTGGAAATCGCCCCGTAATTGCTGGAGGAGAGAGCTGGCGGGAGGGAGGGTCGTGGGAGTCAAGAGGAGAAGTCTTCTTGAGCAGATCTGAAGGGGAAAAAGCCAACTGCGGCGGTTCTAGATCTGGATCTGGAGGACACAGATGAATGGTGGTGGTTCAAGGAGAGGGAGGCGCCGTTTGAGAAAAGAGAGTTATTGTTAAAGCTCAAATCTACAAAGAAAAGAGAGTTTAGATCTGCAAAACCAACAAAAAGAAAGGGAGCTCAGATCCACAACCAAAAGAAACGAAGATAAACATGTTATGCATAAGGAGATTCTCCTTCATCCTGAGGAACCAAAGGAAGAACCTGCGAAGATCTCATCGGCAACCGCCGCAGATCAGATCTCAAGCACCGATGGCTCCACAGACGAACGCCGGAGAGAGAGAGAGAGCGAGAGAGAGGCGAGCGCCGTTTAAGAGAGGGGTTGGTTTTTTATTTTTAACAAAATTAGGGTTTCTTGTTTCTTTTATATCATGAGATAAATATTCCGGTTTAATAAAAATTCCGGTTCAATTAGATTTAGGTCTACCGCTTCGATCTACTCGAATTGTCTACCGATTTAGTCTACCACGAAATTACCGAAACGTCGATTCAATCTCAGCCGTCGGTTTGAAACTTCGGGATTCCCGCTAGGTTAAAACGGTTGGTAGACCTTCACTTCCGTCTACTCTATTAGTCTACCTGTTAGGTCTACTTTACCCTAAACCCTATATCGAACAATTTAGATGCAATTTTGCAACGATTTGCTTGCCATATTGTCAATTTACAATGTATATTACAAATAAACGAACATTGAATCGTAAAACCAATCAAAAACAATTATTCATCTAAATTTTTTCAAAACCCTACAACTTACACCATTAAACCCTAAACAATCTACTCAAACTCTTATCCTTATGAACTATTTACATATGATATTTATAGATTCATGAGTTTTTATGAAATTTCATTTTTAATATATGTTAAATGTCTATTATTTCGTTATTTGTGAAACAAATATTTCAAATTATTTTTTAAATTTTTCTTAATTTAAATTTAAGATTTGATGATTTAGTAGACCTACTTGGTAGACCTCTCATGGTTTTATAGGCTTTTAACCTAATTTGTTTTTTTTTCATAGTTCAGTTGGTTCAAATCTATGAAATTATATTTTAGATAGATGCAAGTTGTCTGTATTGTAATTATGTATAAATAATTTTCCTCAAAATATTTTTTTTTCAATTTTTATAATAAAAATTTAAATTTAATGATATAGTAGACTTACTCGGTAGACCTCAAACATTTTTATAGATATTAACCTATGTCTTTGCTTATCTATAAATGATTCATTTGTATGCATTTATATTTTTTGTAGATGATAATGTCTATATTAGAATTATTCATACTTGTTTTTGTATAAAAATATTTTTTATTGAATTATTAATTAAAATTTAAGATGTTATTATGAGGTAGACCTCTAACATTGTCTACCAGGTAGATCTACATGCCCTGGAGGTTATAATCGTAATCGAGGCATGCGTTTTTTTGTTTGGTCATGAGGGCTTGTGGGGTAATTTTACTACCCAAAGAGGTTACTTTTGCATTTGATTCAAATTGTGGTCTAGTTGACTAGAAAAAATGAAATTGTGGTCTAGATTTGGTAATTCCCCCTTGTTTAAATTCCTTTTTTCTTTTAATTTCCATATAAATACATATTTTAATAAATAGTTGTATATATATGTATAATAGTTTTTATATAATAATTATTAATTTATGATATTATTGGGACCATATTTTACATAGGAGTTTAGAAAAATTTATTATCTTATTATCTTATCGAATTATGTCAAAATTTACACCGGCCCAACTTCGGACCGGAGAAATTTATTAATTTATCGTGTTTATTAATTTATAGAGTTTATACTGTATTTGTTTTGTTGCGGTAGCATATAAGCATGATAACCATTGATTATTTTCTATTATGTTAGTTTTGTAAATATAAATTGTAATTTTTTGAAACAAATATATCACAATCCTTAAAATTTTCATGTTTTTCTTTGCAATAAAATTTATATATATTAACTCGAATTCACGTTGTTTTTTTTTAAATACTCTTAAGTCTAATTTCTCATTAGCTTTTTACTATATTAATTAGATTATATTATATATTTCTTTAACTCATAAACACATTATGACATTTTTAAATAGGATAATTTGTTTATACAACTTTTTGAATAAGAAACCAAACAATATACATACTATTTCGATGTAAATATTTATTTAGTTCATCTTTATTTTATATTATAACTTTCATTAACTTTTAACAGCAAGTAGGTGGTGACCCACACTACGTGCGATTTATCTGTTGCCGTAGTAATTTTATTTCCGGATATCAGAGTGAATTTTAGTTATGAGATACTATGTCCTGCAGTTGTCTCTAGCATTCGCATCCTGTCTCTCTTAATAATGCCGTAATATTAGAACTATTGACCATCTTCTGATTTGGTAAAATTCATGTCTTGTCTTGTTCTATCACATTTCGTCCCACAATGTTTATTTTCATCTCGTCTCGTTCTTTTCCATTCCTCCTGTTCTGTTTGTCCCATCCAGTCCAATCCTATCCCATTTTGTTGCTTCCCGTTTTGTCCCGTTTCATTTTGTTCCTTCTATTTCTTTGTCCCGTCCTATTCCGTTTTTCATCTCGTCTCGTTCTTTGCCATTCCTCCGACATGTCCGTCCCATCCAGTCTTATTCTATCTTATTATGTTCTTTTCAATCATGTCCTGTTCCATTCAGTTGTTTTTCTTTCCTTATATTTCTTTTTGTCCCGTCTCGTCACTTAATATGATAAGAGGTAGGCGAAATTTTTTTCATATCCCATCCCATTCCCTTCTGCTCATTTTAATCCCGTATTGTCACTTAATATAATAAAAGGTACGTGAAATTTTCGCCCCTTCCCGTCTCTTATTATTTCTTTTTGTCCAGTCCTGCCACTTAATATAATAAGAGGTAGACAATTTTTTTTATGTCCTGTTCTGTTTCTTCTCCTCTCGTCCGATCCGGTCTTGTCTCATTTCATCCCAAAATACTTCAAAAAAATTCAGTATCCTTTTCTATAATATCTTGACATTAGCAGATATATTTATTTGAAGGTAAATTATACTTCCTCCGTTTCATAATAATTAGGTGTCGTTTTGACTCTTGACTTACCCAATGTATCTAGATATATATGGATGTATTAAAACTCAAAACACATCCATATACACGAATAAATAGTCCAGATTTATTTTGTCAAAACAACACTTATTATGAAACGGAGGGAGTATAATCTTACATAACTAAAATTATTAAATAATAGGTTTTGTAGATTTATACATAAGTTTTTTTTTAAGTGACTTTTCAATTTCTTGTTAAAACTATTATATTAATAAATGAAAATTATGAAATAATTATAGAAAAATAAAAAATATAAAAAATAAAATAAAGTATACTTATGTGTCAAAATTCTAAAGCTCCTCTTTGATAATGTGAAAGGCTGAGAAGAGAATGCCTTTAACTTTATATATAGATTCATGTTGTTTGTGTATTTTTTTAGTTTGATTTATGTGTAAGATATAAATATATAAAAAATTATGAATATAAATGTATTTAAAAAATATTTCAAGTACAATTTGATTTAAAATATTAAATTTGAAAATAATAATTATAGTAGGATCTACTATGTGCTGATGTGGATAGCCTAAATGAGAGTTATTTACGTCCAGAGGCACTTTTTGGAGTTTTGTATCAGGAAAACATACTTTCTGTATAAGGTGCACTTATTGTTAATGTTACGCCTAATTTTGCCTAAAATGACCCTGTCTTTAACCCTCCGCTCGGCTGTGTAAATTGTTTTTTACTGCACCTGTGGTCCTTCGCCGGAGCTTCTCCGCATACAGTATTAACTGACAAAATCACCGAATATAGGTAGCTACTTTTTTGCTGTCTGTATTTTATTCCACGGATTGGCGTATGTGATTGGTTCTGAAAGGAAAATTTTCTTCCTAATCGCGAGTCATTTGATTCCCAGATCCACAAATCATCGGAAATCACCCAGGCATCTATCAAACCAGAGATTTGATCGCAGATCGGTTGTAATTCAATATAACGGGATCCACACTACTCGGACATATAGTTTCCGATTTGCGGAACCCCTCAAATTCGGAGCTTTACCAAATGTGATATTGTGGCTGCAATCCAGGTTTGGATACGATTTTGTGGATGCCAAACCAGATTTAGAACTACATCCATCATTTACAAAATCGGATGTAGTTATTTTTTTGGTTTTTGGATACGATATTGTGGATGGAAACCCAGATTTGGTACATTTCCCTAGGTTTTTGGCTCCGAATTGTAATTACCCCCAAACTCGAATTACATACACCCTCAGCCATGCGATTAAGGTCATAAGCAATAACGTTTTGAAGATCCTACGACTTTATTTTGGACAGCTATCTTGGTTGTTGGGAAAGCACTTTTAGAGTCTATATAGTATCTTGGGTTTGCTCAAATTTGTATCTTTTTAGCTCAAGTTCGCTAACCACTCGGCGACGCTTTCTTGGTAGTTTGTAAAATGGAAGAACATTGTTCAGTCATATGCGGCGAATGGCGCTGCTTTTCAGTAGGGCATTGGGATTTCCTGGTGGATAAGAGCTTGATGTCCTGGGTTGTTGTTGTTTTCGTGGGGATTAGCCTCGCTGATTTGAAGAAACGTGTTGTCACAGAGTTTTTCCCGGATGGCAAATCTTCCCTTACAGTCACCGTGAGTTACTGGCCACCTAAACACGGCCGAACTTGCGATTGGTATTAAAACTCCGCCGGTTATTCTCACAAACGAAGGTAGTATTGCGTTCTTCTTTAAACACTACAATGGCAACCGGTCGATAAATTTGTTTATCACCTTCGCGTGTGAGAGCTCAGCAGTTTCTGAGTCTTGTTACATAACGCCGGCTTATGTTCGTAAGAGGGGGAATAAGTGTGATGATTTGAATGGGAACGCCAAAACAGGGTGCTCTATTTCTGTTGGGCTCGGAAGCTGCTCATCTAGGGGTCCTGCCACTGTTGATGTTGGAAGTCTTTGAGGAAGGAACTTCTCATTCGATGAGTTTGGTCCGGATGGGAACGAGTTTGAAAAAAACAGAGGATTTAGCGCATGGTCTTCTTCGGGGTGTATACAAACTCCCGGCCCTGGGGTCCGGACGAATTCCTCGCCAACGCTAAACTAATGCAAGATATTTTCTTCGGTGATGCGCGAAAGGAGACCAGCGGCGGCTTTGTGGATGGTCTTACAACATCCGATTCCGATGATAGTTGCGGCAATGACCCTCCAGGAGATCCTGATGTACTGTCGGTTACGACAAGGATTTTTGGGAACCCTTGATCAATGACCCCTTCGGTGGCTCTGACGCTGTCGACATCGTGTGTCCGCCAAGCGAGGGATTTGACGGTAAAGTGGCAGCACTTGGGAAGCGTCGAATGGTTTTGTGTTCGACGAATGACACTTTCGACCACTATGTCGTTACCGGGGACTCCTTGCCTGACGTTAAAACGGAGGGATTACCGCAGCCACGCAGATCCCAAGCTCCTCTCACAGATGATGACCGTCCACTTGAGATGGTAGATGACGAAGAGTTCGACATTCCACCTATATTCGACGACACTAAGTATGTGACAGGCGACACCAGACCTGGACATTGAGGTTTCCGGCGAGGGTATATACGAAGGTAGGTTGTTCAATAGAAAAATAGATTGTCAAATTGCTCTTGCTATTTATGCAATCAAGGAGATGTTTCACTTCAAACAGTCAATAACCAAGAGGCACTATTTCATTGTTAATTGTGTAGACAGATTTTGTGATTGGAGAGTTAGAGCGAAAGAGGTCGGCGATTGTGGTTATTATGAGATAACAAAGGCAAGTCTTGCCCACACGTGCTGCATAGACACCAGAAATGCATATAGAAAGAAGGTTTCCTCTCGCGTTATTGCCGCCGTTTTCAGAGCAAAGTACATGAATTTTAACAAAGGACCAAGGTCAACGCAGTTGCAGCGGATGGTTCTGGAGGATTTGCATGTGCAGGCGTCTTACATGAAGTGCTATCGAGCTATAGAACAGACTAGTATTGATGTCAGGGGCACAAAAGAAGAATCGTATTTGAAGCTGCATGTCTATTTCTACTTGCTCAAGGCTGGAAATCCTGGTACCATTACTGATATCGAAATAGAGTTGGACGTGGATGGGAATAAATGTTTCCTGTATGCGTTCCTTACATTCGGTGCATGAATAGCCGGCTTTAGCAGACTTAGGCGTGTCATTGTTGTAGACGGGACGCATTTGTGGGGTAAGTATAAAGGTGTCCTTCTGACTGTTGTTGGCCAGGATGCGAACTTCCAGGTGTTCCCATTGGCTTATGCTCTTGTTGACTCCGAAAACACTGAAGCATGGACCTGGTTTCTGGAAAGGCTAGAACGGATTTTAGGCGATAGTTCATCCTTGGTAATCGTTTCCGACCGTTGGAAGGCATTGTATCCTGCGATAGGTGCGGTGTATCCGTTGGCTGTTCATGTTGCTTGCATAGTACACCTGTCCCGCAACGTTAGCTCTATATATAGCTCTAAAGGGCATGAGAAGTTAGTGAGTATGGCGGCTTTTGCGTATAGGCCAGCAACGTTCAAGCCCTTTTTTGAGAAAATTAAGTCTCGCAATTTAGAGTGTGCTCGTTATTTGGAGAAGATAGCAATGAGTTTCTGGGCTCGTTGTTACTGCAAGGGTGAAATGTACAATTTCATGACCAGCAACGCAGCGGAGCAGCTTAACTAGGCACTTAAAGAAGGCAGGGGCTGTCCTGTCGTTGACTTTTTCAAGTTTATTCAAGAGATGATGACTAGGTGGTTCAATGCTAGACGTAGAAAGTCTTCTAATTGGCGCGGGAGTCTGCCACCGGAGGTGGCGAAGGTTATGAAAGAACACATGGAAGAGGTTAAAGGTAGTCATGTGAACCAGATATCTAGTTGGACTTTTGAGGTTGTTGGTAAATTTGGTGACCGTAACACAGTCCTACTTAGCGAGAAGAGATGTTCGTGTAAGAAGTTCGACAGGCTGCAAATCACGTGTGGCCATGCTATGCTCGCCGCTGACACAGTCGGAGTCCTTCCAAGTACTTTGGTGGGCCTTTGGAACAAGCCTGGTGCCTGAAAGGAGACTTATGTTGCTTTGGTGACACCTGATGGGAACCTTACTGATCCCATTATCTGCCCACCTATGACCGGGAAGGCGAAAGGATGCCCGCCTCCCCTCGAGAGGAGAGTTTTCTGTAAGTTATATGCTTTAGAGGCTTAGTATATTGTTTGATTTTTAGTCATTCGATCTGTTTGTAGGTTATTAGGAAGAAGAAAAAGATCCCGAACAAGTGCACCAAGTGTCTCCAACCCGGTCACAATCGCGCTCGATGCCCTGCCTTGTTCTGATTTGGTTTGTTAGTTATCTATGCTGTTCAAATTTGTGGATAGCTTGTGAACCAAGTTAAGGCTCCACCATGGAGATGTGTTAATGGATGGAAATTAAATGGTTGATTATAGGGGTTTTTAGTATAATGGTTGTGAAGTAAAAGATGGATATTGTTTTGACGTGTAGATGTGTAAATGGATATTATTTTTTTGGTTGTGTTATGGTTATATGGTTATTGTTGGTTGTGAGAAAGGTGATATATGTTGCCTGATAAACGACTGGAGATGTTTAAATGGATGTGTCGGTAATTGTTGGGCATGGAGCATAGTTTTACATAGTGAACTGGGAGTATGGACACTGGTGTTGCTGATATTAGAGGTTGTATATTTTGTTTAAGTGGCACTTTTTCTGGCAAAGTAAAAGGAAATATTTGAATGGATGTTTATGCAATGGTTCCCCATGGAGTATTATTTGTAATAGGGGAACCCACAAGGATATTGTTTGGTGGATATTGAAATATGCGGGTATATTTTTTTAGTCAAAGTAAGATTGGTTGATATAGAAATGTGGATATTGTTTTATACTGAAATGTGGATATTGTTGGGTGGATATTTGATGTGCGGGTAAGTTTTGTTATGTGAGGATGAATGGATGGTCGAAACAGTAAACAACAATTACATACATAGTGGAGATGTGTAGATGGATGGTTGTCCAGAGAGCATACTAAGAAGAAATTATGATTCCCATAGCTGTAACCATATTCTGACATCCATAATGATTATAGACTAATCTAACCCTTTTTTGTAAGAAGAGGTACAAAAAGTGAACCATTGGTAGGTTGTTAAGTTTCATAGGTTTTACAGCATTGGTATACCAAGATCGGGTTGTTGTTTTTTTGTGGTCAGAAGTAGAGAGGGATTATCAGCTCCTTGTACAAATCAAGTGTGTATTCCCTCCTTAGATATGTGACCATCTCGTCTGTTAATCCGACCTTGTGTGGCTCAGGGTCTCCTGCAGCGTGCATCTCCATGAATTTGATTGCCACCGGGCCGCAGTCTCTACACCGGAGGTTCATGTATAGATCCTTTATGCATTTCCAAGCGTAGGGTTCCGGTCCCTTTGGCTGCGATGTTTGGGGGCAAATTTTGTGAACAACATAAGAAATCATGCCCAGCAGTGGTTTGAGGTACTTGTCCAAGTTTTGGTTGGTCTTCAAGAAGTCTGTGTTAGGATCTAGTACTTCGATGCAGCCGACGCTAATGTTTATCGCTAGGCCCACCCAATGCTTGTTGTCTAGATTCATAGGGACGTAGACCGTGTCTGTGTCTTGCACCCACGTCCTTCCCGGAGCGTTGACGAACTTCGCAATCCTGTCACCCCACTTAGCCCTTTATTTTGTTTTTGGCGGCCTCGAAATGTCTACGCTTCTTTAGGATTTGACTTATTAGCATGGGTGAGTAGAAGGCGCCTGCTTCCTTTGCCGGGAACCTAATTTGCCTCCTCGCCAGCCAAGTCATCAACACCTCCATGTGTTGCAGGTTTGATTTGTCAGTTCTGATAACGAGTGTTTCCATACAAATTATGAAACAGTGTGGATGAATTGGTGTAGGGTGAAAGTTTTACCATTGTGGACATCCATTTTTGAGGCGTGGCTAGGTCTAGGAGGAATTGGTTTGTCATGACGAAAGCGCAGTCTGTGTAATGCTCCCTGCGAGAAAAAAGCATGTTAGTTGTTTGTACGAGCTTTAGTTATCCATGAAACGCGTTGAGTAGTAGTGGTCTTGCACTTCTGGTGAGGCAATTAGAATCTGCTCAAGCATTTTGAACTGATTTAGATCCAACAGGCGAATGCATTGGGTAGGATGTTTCCCTTGGTCAGGCACAAAACCTCCCGTGCTGTAGGCTTATGTTTGAATATCCGCGGTGGGGGTGAGGAATCACTGACAACAACCGTTTAAGCTCGTCCGTTGCTTTGGTCGGAGTTGTCTGAGTCGACCGTTTCCTGTTGATTTAGGTAGAGTACATGGTGTTGGTCTTTGTTAATGTTTCAATGACTAAGGTAGAGTACATGGTGTTAGGAATGTAGTTGGTTTGTGTTTACCTCCCCCCTCTCCTGATGGGGTTGTCATTGCATCCATTATGAGGTTGTCCACGTTCCCATTTCCGGGTCCTTTGGTGGGCTGATATGTTCGTTTACCTATTAACGGTAAACAAACCAATTTGTTTCATGAAATGTAGCTAGAGCTGTTGTAATAAACATCCATGCCTTAGTATGTAGTTAGTTACCTTGACGTGTGTATAGGAACTAGTACTTGATTCTGAGGATTTCTTGAGTCTTAGTCTGATGGTAGGTATGAACGTTTTTCCCTGCAAGAGGTTGAAGTAGATTCACGTGTTGGATCTTGTTCTTGGTAGGAATATTTTTTGTTTGTATGTAAGGACTTTACAAACCTGGGTTTTGGTTGCCGTTTCTAGAACAATGGCGTTGAGGTCAGAGTCATGGACGGCGTCCACCGTTTGTTGGATTTATTAGAAGAGCAATGCGAATAGAAGCAAAGACAGCTCTTTGACTGATATATCGAGATGAATAAAGTTTGAAGTTGTTACAGTTATCAATTTGTATTCCACTTCCATGTGAATAATTGTTGATAATTATAATAACTTATGTAATGTGTAGGCTGTCCACATGGAAGTGTTTGGATGTATGAAACTGACATTCGGCGGTGTGTATGATGTCTCCAATTTAACTGTGGAGGGGAGTTTGCGCAAGTAGTGTATTCCTGTAACTTTAAATAATTGTGTAAGGAAAAAAATGATCCCTTTTATTCGAAGCACAAGTTATTGTAATGGGGGATCCAATGCGTGTTAATGAAAAGGTTCCTTCTATTTATCTTAAAATGGAACTTGTCCCCCCACTTTCCCTGTTGGGCTGTCTCTCCAGCCAACAACTCTTCCTGCAGCTTTCCCACCAGTAACTCCGCCTGTGAAGGATTCCCATATAAACATCAGTACAATTTGAAATGTTGTATGTGTATAAAACCACGTGTATCCTTTAGTGGATAAGTGATTATGGATGGTTGTGTTTAGAGAGATATCCTTTCACCTTCTCTGCTTTGTGGCTTGTGGGAGTAGATATCTCCTCATGCTCGGACGAACCATTTTGTAGGGGTTACTGTGTTATGTAATGTAACGGCGAATCAGTACATATGTATTTGTGTTGTGAGTATATGGACGGTTTGTTGTGGATGGATTTAGAGGATAGTTTGAGTGTATTAGAGACCCTTTACCTTGACGGCGTTCTGGTTTGTCGGAGTAGATAATAACACATCCTCTAGAGCTCTATCTCTTGGTGGTTCCTGTTGTAAGGTCCCGCAAGGAAAATAAGGGTGAAGTGATAGTGTAATTGTGGAGGCTGGAAAGTGGATGAGTTATTATGGAAGGTGTGTGACACAGGATATCCATTCCGACCAACTTAAATGGAAAGAAGGGTACCTTGACTGCGTTGTGGCTTGATTGAGTAGATGTGAACTTCTGAACACCACAGTGTTCCTCATGTTTGTCATGTGTTGTGTGATTAGCGTTGAAATGTTTGTAGTGTACCTTGTGCAAGGGTGTGATGCTGTCATTTATGATTCCAATTGCAGGCTCTGGTGGTGGGAGGGCATCGGTGTTAATTTCCTTCATTGAGTCCTGTTCGTGACTGGTTGTTTGTCCATGCGGGTGAAAAATCAGTGTTAGTAGATGAATGATATGTTGTTAAAGAAGTAAGATGATGAAACGTTATTACCTGGGGAGACGGATGAAGTGGAGGTGAACCCATATTCGCTTGCGTGATGATATTTGCCCCGAAATGTCTTCTCTGTTGACTGGCCTTCTGCCTCCTCTGTTGTCTGGCTTCTGTGCCCTGTAAACATCCTTTCCCTATCGTACCTTCGGATGGTTACTTCTAAACCTGCGATCTTTTCGCTTAGCATTTGAAATTCTTGGCGTAGAAGGTGGTGGTCTGTTTCATGAGAACGGGATGGTTGTTTGGCTGTTTGGTGCTGATTTTTTTTAGGTTTTGGTTCTTTAGGGTGGGGAGAAGTGTTTTTCCATTTTCGGCGGTCCAAAATGTGTTGCCTGTGCAGAACTTGTTTAGGTTTGGTGGTTTGGGAAGCAACGGTTGAAGAGACGCATCACCGTGAGGCCAGTCATTGAGGGCGAAAGAGTACACGTCCTGGATTTTCTTCTCAAGGTACAGGACTCTTCGGTCCGTGATTTCGTCGTCCCATTGGTATTGCGCTAGAACGGATGTGTCTGTTGAAGTAAGAAAAGACCGTACATCGAGTTATGACAGGAAAGTGTGATTGAGTTTTTTTGTGAAGAGAAAAAGAGAAAGGCAAGAGTAAACACTTACATCGGGGTGGTTTTCTACTTGCAAGACTTCGTCGCAATTCAAACCAGCGTGGGTTGGGATTGATTCACCTGGGATATGAAAGAGGGTGTGGTCTTCGGCAGAGCTTGAGAGCCAGTTTTGCAATATGGGTATGGTTTTGAAAGCAAGTAGTTGTAGGGCATATGGGAAACCTTGGAGCCGCATGGTCCCACGACGTGTCTGGCCACTGAATTTTTCAACAGGGTCTATATCTTTTCTGGTTCCTTTCGGTTCTGGCCGCAGTGTGGTGAGGGTGCTGTTGAAAGACTCCCATCCCCAAGGGTACTGAATGAACTTTTCAACATCTGCGAGCATGGATACATATTTGGGCGTCGGTTTGGGATACTGGTATGTGACAACTAGAGCACCGTCTACGATGAGTATGAGGGCCAGCTTGAATTTCCTATCATCCGACATCTTCGCAAATATCTTCTTGCTTGTGAAGTATCCATCAATGTCGCCTAGAGTTTTCTTCGGGTCATTTGACACAATCTCTTTCCAGGTAGAGTCAACCTCGCCTTCTGGGATTGGTGGGGTGACGGTTTCATCGCAATCGTCGTCGAAAGGGCCGCAAGGGAGCCCAGTTATCGCAGCAAACTCTGGGAGGCCGAACCTTAGTGGCTTGCCGCCGAACGCCATCCACATTACGTTCTTTTACTTAGTCAGCAGCTGCCTAGTAGTTAGCTGGTGAATAAGCTTGCCAGATGTGGGGTATCTTGGTGAGGGGATGTCGAAGAGTTTTCCGAAGCAGGTGTTTCTGATTTTTTCCATCACCGAGCTGTCTTTGAGGTGGTGGTGGATGAATGTTAGGTGATCTAGTTTGGAGTAGACGTTTAGAATTTCTTTCGGGTATCTACCAGTGGCGAAGAGTCTAGGAGGGAGCTTGATATCCCTATCCGGATTGTTTTTTCCCGCATCTAAGGAGTAGAGGAATAATGAAAACAAAGTGAGAAAGCGATTAGAATGGACATGAAATTGTGTATAACCAGTCGTGGATAAGCAAAAGTTTCTCTTAGAGTAATCGTTTATGGATATGCGTATGTGTATATGTGCATGTGGATATCAAACCCGAAATTGATCGCAGAGGAATAATGAAACACAAGGTAGAAAACTAATTGGAATGGACATGAAATTGTGTTTAATCAGTCGTAGATATGCAAAGGTTTCCCTTAGAGTAATTGTTTATGAGTATATGTATGTGTATATGTGCATGTGGATATGCGTGCGTGGATATACGTTTTTGATGTTACACATAAAATGCAAAATCCAGATTAAGTGTTAATGTATATGGAGTTGTGGATGTGAATGAGTGTATGCACATGATTTAACAATTGCCGAATCGGTGTCGCTTTTGTTATTCACGAAAAAAAAAACAAATCGCAAATGTGGATGGTGGAAAGTGAAAAGTGGATATGGTGGTGATATACAGTAAAGTTACCGATAGGCTTAAATCTAGTAGGAAAATAGAATTAAAAAATTCGTTTCCGAATCTGCCATTTTTTTCTGCTGAGTTATTAAAGAGAGCTGATTGTATAGTACCTTGACGAGGTTTGTCTGTATGTGAGGAGGTCTCCATGCGTTTCGGAGTTGTTGTCGAAGTGAGATCTAAAAAACTACCAAACGGGGAGACGGTGCTTTCTAGGTTTTGTATGAACCAGACAAACTGGATCTCGCTTTTCTCCTAATAGTTGGCCGCATTCCTTTTAGTTTAAAGCCGTGTGGACCCTGCGAATTTGAAATCAGTTGGTATGTGAAAATCAAGGTTTCATGGGTTCGTGGATGGTGCCGGAGAAAAATAAAGTTTAAAAAAATATATTAACATGTGGTGTTTTACTGTTATGTGGGTGCGTTAAAAACGGAGGTCAAATTAGTCATTATAATAGTTGAAAGTGCATCATAATTGGTAAGTGCCTTTCTCTGTAAAGTAAAAGTCATAAAGTGTATCTCTGTGTAATTTTCTCCCTAAATGGAAAAAGCACTCACTAATTATATATAAGATATGGGTTCATCTTAGTTTTTGTTTAATATGGTGAAATCTGTTTTATGGCAGATGCAGTTAAGAAAATGTTGTTATTGTTGAGGAAATTACCAATTCTAGACCACAATTTGATTTTTTCTAGTCAACTAGACCACAATTTGAATCAAATGCAAAACTAACCTCTTTGGGTAGTAAAATTACCCCACAAGCCCTCATGACCAAACAAAAAAACGCATGCCTCGATTACGATTATAACCTCCGGAGCATGTAGATCTACTAAGTAGATCTACCTGGTAGACAATGTTAGAGGTCTACCTCGTAATAACATCTTAAATTTTAATTAACAATTAAATAAAAAATATTTTTATACAAACACAAGTATGAATAATTCTAATATAGACATTATCATATACAAAAAATATGAATGCATACAAATGAATGATTTATAGATAAGCAAAGACATATAGGTTAATATCTATAAAATGTGTGAGGTCTACCGAGTAAGTCTACTATGTCATTAAATTTAATTTTAATTATAAAAATTGAAAAAAAAATATTTTGATGAAAATTATTTATACATAAATACAATACAGACAACTTGCATCTATATAAAATATAATTTCATAGATTTGAACCAATTGAACTATAAAAAAAAAAATTAGGTTAAAAGCCTATAAAACCATGAGAGGTCTACCAAGTAAGTCTACTAAATAATCAAATCTTAAATTTAAATTAAGAAAATTTAAAAAATAATTTGAAATATTTGTTTCACAAATAACGAAATAATAGACATTTAACATCTATTAAAAATAAATTTCATAAAAATCATGAATCTATAAATATCATATGTAAATAGTTCATAAGGATAAGAGTTTGAGTAGATTGTTTAGGGTTAATGGGGAGAGTTGTAGGGTTTTGAAAAATTTTAGATGAAGAATTGTTTTTGGTTGGTTTTACGATTCAATGTTTGTTTATTTGTGATATACACTGTAAATTGACAATATGGCAAGCAAATCGTTGCAAAATTGTATCTAAATTATTCGATTTAGGGTTTAGGGTAAAGTAGACCTAACAAGTAGACGGATCGCGTAGACCGAAGTGGAGGTCTACCAACCGTTTTAACCTAGCGGGAATCCCGAAGTTTCAAAGCGACGGCTGAGATTGAAACGACGTTTCGGTAATTTCGTGGTAGACCGTAACGGTATACCTAAGCCGGAAATAACCGACTCAATTGTTTGCGTAGAACCGTAAATTGAACGGCTGAACCGATATTAATTGAAATAACCGGCTAATTTCTTGGTTCAAACCGATATAACGAAACCAGTTAATCGAACCGACGTATATAAAGCGGTTTTAACCCTGAGCAGTTAATTTCTAGGTTTTGTTAGAACATTGCGAGTCGGCGCTCTCCAGAGGCGATTTCAGGCGATTTCCGTGTCCGACGCCGTTTGCTCCGCCGCTATTCCTTTTCCGACCCGCTATTCCGTTTCCGACGCCGTTTGCTCCGCCTCTGTTTGATTACGCCGGTAATATCTCCGCCCTATACCTCGCCCTATACCCCTAGTGTCGTTAATCTATCTCCGCTCAGTCATCTAACCGTTTTATTGTTCATATTTGGTCCGCCGTCTGGTGAACTCGTCGCCGTTGTCTAACAGAATCGGAGCGCTCCACATCGATCCCATTTCCCGGTAGTAACTCCGTCACTCACTCCTCTTTCTTACCATTTTCGCTTTGTATAACCACAAATAACCTCACCGCCGAATTCATGTGTCGTTTTTGTAGTTAGATCTCGTCCAAGATATCGTTCCTGGTGCTTTGCGATAAGCGCTTAGAACTGTCGTCGTCGTCGAGAGGTACAACAATCTATAACATAACCTCTACAACTCATATATGTCTTTCTTCTTCGTGATTCGGTAGATTTCGTTTAGGGTTTAGAGTAGACCTTCGTAGTAGACCTTCGTAGTAGACCTTCGTAGTAGACCTTCGTTTTGCCTTCGTTTTTGCCTTCTTTGATTTTCCTTTTATGTTCGTTGCAGAATGAAGAAGCCTACCTTTCCAAGGAGGTTATACACAAGAGGGGCTGAACCGGAAGCCCAAAAGAGCATCTCCTACGGCAGCAACGACAAAAAGCTATTTGCTGCCGTGAAAAAACTACTGAGTGATGCCGAGTGGGAAACACTATGCGACTCGCGAGTTGGTGTCTTCTGCAAGTTTCACGACCTCGACTTCGCGTGGTCTTCGAAGTTGGTCCACACGATGCTCTCATATCAGTTAGAGTGCAAGAAGAAGTATGAGATCTGGGTTGCGGTTGCGGATAGCCCAATTAGATTTTCCCTCCATGAGTTTGAGCATCTCACCGGCCTCAACTGCGACTATGTGGAAGATATTGATGACCCCAAGTGCAAGGTTACTCTAGAGATGAGAGCATTCTGGGAGAAGCTCGGAGTAGATGTTGAGCTTGGTCCGAGTCAAGTGGAGATCATTCGTGCATGCGAATGGGCAACAGACTGGCCGAGTGAGGACAAACTTAGGCTTGGTTACTTGGCCATCTACACTGGCTTCATTGCTGCTCGGAAAAACACCTCGCACACTCCTGTCAACCTGGCCAGATTAGTGATGGATGAAGAGGAGTTTGAGAATTATCCGTGGGGGCGTGTAGCTTTCAAGAACCTGATCGAAGCCGTCAAAGAAGCAGAGCTATGGAAGTCCGGGTATGTCCTGGATGGGTTTGTTGAGGCTCTACAAGTATGGGCATATCGTTTCATGCCTGAATTCGGAGCGGGTTGTGGTGCGCCCATACGAAACGCTCCTGACATTCCGCTCTTGTCCTACAAAGGAGTCCAGGGTCTAAGGAACATTGAACTCACGATACTGAAGCAGGTACGATACTGAACTCACGATAGGCAGTAGACCATTTTGGTAGACATTATGGTAGACCATTATGGTAGACCATTATTGTAGACCATTTTGGTAGACCATTATGGTAGACCATTTTGGTAGACCTATTTATTTACTTTCCCTTTCGTGTGTAGGTGAACTTTGATCACTGCATAATGGTGGAGAGAGACTTCGTTTACCCAAAGTGGGATGAGGATAAGGAAGACCCGCGTGTAGATGAACTCATCAACGCGCTGTATGGAGACCTGGGCCGGTGGAGGTGGAAGCCGGCGGACTGGAATCCTCAAGGTGTTCTGGTGAAGAATCCTATACCCCGGAGTCTGCGAAGAGGAAAAGAGCCTCTGCCCCTGGAGATGAAATGCAGAAGAGGCAGTGTCCTGAGAGCGTATCCTCTGCTGAAGATGGCTTCAGTCGCTTCGAGGAGAAGATGAAGGTTCTGTTTGAAGATGGCTTCGGTAAGTTGTCTGCGGCGATGAAGTCTGGCTTTGAACAGTCTGATTCCAAGTTCACGATCCTGACTAGGAAGGTGATCCGCATAGAAAAAACAGTCCAGTCTATGCAAGCAGCATCAAGGCGTCCAAACACCGAACCTGTGGAACCTGACGCAAATAATGAGAAGAACGAGCCGTCTATTGAAGATGGTCGAGCCGAGGAGAAGTTTTGCAATTGACCAAACGTTGACTTTTTGCCAAGGTCTACCGTCTCCGTCTACCGGAAGACGTAGACCTCCAAATCGGTCTACCGTAAAAAAGTAGACCTCCAAATTAGTCTACCGTATCGGTCTACCTAAAAAACATTTTGTGATGCCGTTGACTTAAGTTTGACTTTCCTCGGGTAGACTTCCGTGGTAGACCTCAGTTTTTTTGCGTTGACCAGTAGACCTCACTTTCGGTCTACCAAGCAGTAGACCTACACGGTAGACCTCAATGACGCAAACTCTCTCCTTTTTGAGGAAAGTCAAACTTTTGTCAACGGCCGGACCAACGTTTTTTTTTTAGGTAGACCGACCTGGTAGACCTACGACAAACATTTTACTCGATCAATTGCAAAACTAACCCGCCACGTGTAGTAGACCGACACGGTAGACCTCCAAAAAAACATTTTCCTCGAACAATTGCTAAACTAACCCTCCACGTGGAGTAGACCTAATTTGAGGTCTACCACTTGTTTTTTTTGTTTGCAAAGGAATTGACCCGGTCTACTTTTGGTTGACCGGTAGACCTCAACTGAGGTCTACCATGTAAAAGTAGACCTTCTCTTCCGTCTACCTTTGCGGACCAAAACTGAAAGTCGTTCAATTTTGAAAGAAAGGTTACCTCGCCGTCGGAGAAAGGCTCTTCGAAGCCTGATAACTTAAATTTGGGCTTCCAGCAACGATCTCCGGTCGTCAACGTAAGCTAGACAGTCGGAAATACCAAGATCCAAGATTTGAGATTTCTTCTAGATTTTGGGATGAAAATGGAGAGAAAATGAAGAATAAGAGTTTGTGAGATGAAAGAAGGAGAAATGGTAGCTCACCAACGAGTTTTCGGAGCATTGAAAGCTCCATGTTCGGTGAAAATGGTGGTTGGCCACATTGATGATATGGCATTTTCGAAATTTTGTGTAGGAGATGAGGGGTCTTTGGTCTTTCAGCAGATACGGTAGACCTACAAATCGGTCTACTAGTCGAAAAAAGTAATGGCAATCCTGTAATTAATTAGAAAAATCTGGACAAACTTAAAACGAAAAAAGCAGGAGGTTACTTTTGCATTTGACCACAAATTTGGGTCTAGAAGTGAAACAAACCCGTTATTGTTGGTGAATTGGAAAAAAAAAAATTATGAAGAGAGAAACAGAAAAAGAATATTTTCCTCATATTGGCCCACACTCAAGAGACTATTTTGTATTTAACCACCACATTTTATATAAAATAGTTATACTTTTTCTATATTTCCCTTTTAGTTAAATATGATCCATTAGACCTGGACTCGCGCCCTACACGGAGTGATATATTATTAATTTGTTTTTATTAAAAGATTATTTATATATTTCCTCTGTTCCTTTTTAATGAATTTTTTGAGATTTTCATACATACATATTAAGGAAAAATTATTTTTTTAATTATAGATGCATAAAAAATTGTAATTAAGGAGTTTTCTATAAATTTAAACCAATAAGAATTCAAAAAGTATAATAAATGATTTTTGAAAAATAAAAAAGTGTATGAAAATGTTAAAACATTTATCTTTATGAAACAACCAAACTTAGCTAAAAAAATCATTTCTAAGAAACGGAGGAAGTACCATTCTAGGAATACAGGGTGTTTACAACAAAAAGAAAATGTCAATTTATATTAGACGAAATTTTGATTGATACATATTTTTTAGCTTGGCTTAATTTTTGTCATTGTTTATCAGTGTGAAAATCTAACATTTGCTTTCATATCAATTTCTCCTTTACAAAATATTCACAAAAGTGTGGATTTAAAATGGTTTTATATGTTGATAAATATAAAATGACATGTATATTTTATGTTTTTGATCAATTTTTAATAATTAAAATAATTTAACTTATATGATAAGTTATTAGATTTTATTATGTTTAAAATTTTTATCAAACTAAAATATTAAAAAACATACAATATAATTATTTAATTCAATGAAAACCAAATTAAATCAAATAAATAAACTTTAAAATTTGGAAACTGAGTAAATCAGTTTTCCTAGGTTGATCATTATTTGGAATTTTTTAATAATAGATTTTTGAATTATTATCCCAAAATATAATTGATGTGGGACTTTGAACAATTTTAGAGATTATTTCATTTTTAAAAATTTAAATATTTTGATGTGATGATATAAATTTTAAAAAGTAAAGTTAAACAAAAATGATAGAACAATAAATTGATTTTTAAACAATTCATATAATATAATTGAATAAAATTTTCCATATTTTATTGATTGATTGACTAATAAATACTTTTCAAATTATTTACAATTTTCTTCACTACCAAATAAGGAAATAGAAAGAAAATAATTTTAATTAATAATTATTTTTCTGATTAAAGTGTAATAAAGATTCAATGTGAATGGTATAAATGTAATTAATCTAATAATGTTTGTCTTTATTAAAATTAACTTTGAAAATGAATCTAGTGATGACATAACAGTATGGCATTTCTGTTAATAATATATAAGATAAATGTTATTTGTTCTCTTTTAATATATTAGAGATATACATAATTTCTTTTTTTTTTGTTCAAACGAGATAAATATAGAGAATTTGCATCCAATAGCTAATATTGGGCCCATATTTAATTTTTCAGCAAATGGATTTCATGCTCAAGAGAGAGAAAACAATTCGCCACAAACTCTTACCGTTTTAACCCTCACACGCCCAGACATTCATTCCCGGCAACACAATTAATGAACACGATTACCGTGCATTTTCGCCTGTAAAAATAGAATTAGTTCATTCAAACTAAAAAATCGACAGCTCGACTTACACATTCTCATTGCCGCCGAACCCTAAAGTCACTCAATCTCTAGCAAGTTAAGTGTAACTGTAATTGCCGCCACTGAAGAATTCCGACCGGCTTCAGGTGAGTCTCTCTACAATTTTCTTGCCTTATTTATTTTTAGATGTGCCGCGTAACGCCTGAGCCATCCAAGAAAATCGATGCATGCAAATGTTTCTGGGTGTAGATCCACCGTATCGAATCATGGACAAGGTAGTTCTTCCTTCCGGCATCTTTGCTTCCGGTCAAGAACCTGTAGGAGACCGCGTCAATACGTATTTCAAACTCAACACCATTAGGGCTGTTCTGAAAGCTCTGCAGCCGGAAGATCGACGCAATAAAACCCTGTTTTGGTAAACTAATTGAAAATTACAACAAACCGGCCTTTTCCGGGAAGCTACACCATTTTCTGTTGTGCAGACAGCTTGCCGTCAACAAACCTCATGAGATTTGGATTGTTTTCAGTGGTAAACCGATAAGAGTGTCTTTGAGAGAATTTGCCATAGTCACTGGCCTCAACTGCAACCCGACGCCACCCAAGGATGAACTAACTGTGAAAAGCAAACCTGGAGTTACGCCCTATTGGTTCACTTTATTCGGCGGTGAGGAGAATGTCACCGGCGAGGAGAATGTCACCAGCGAGATATTGTTGTCCATGCTCCGCAAGGCCAAGAACCTATCATCTGAGATACGGACCAAGTACGCATGCCTTTTGCTTCTCGATGGACTATTATGTCGCAGATCATTCAACATGAAGATCCCTAAAGAGCATGTGGAGATGATCAGGAATCTTGACTTTTTCTTGGCATACTGATGTACTTGCATTTTACATAGTTTTAGCACATCTTTTATGCATCTTTTGCATAGTTTTAGCTTCATTTGCATCATATCTTGTTCCTTTTCTCTTCTTATGCATTCATGTTAGTTTTAGGTTGCATTTGCATACATATGCATGTTTGGTCCTTTGAAATAGGTCTTTTGGAGCATTCTGGAGCATATGGGACATAAGGAGCATGGAGGGACTTGGCACATGGAAGCAGCTCAACTGGATACGCAAAGGAAGAAGGGAGAAGCCATCTTGAAGACCAGCTCGACCGTCCACTCGACCAACCGGTCGAGTTCCTCAACTCGACCGGCCAAGCTTCAACTCGATCGAGCTGGAAGTCAAAGTCAAACCCGAAAAATGTTGCTTCCCCCTTGACTTCCTTTGACCCTAAACCTAATCCTTTGTATTTAAAGGCTCTAAGCCACGAAAAAACCACCAAGCTTTAGATTATTTTGTTTTAGTTTCTTTTAATTTATTGTCTTTTACTTTTTAGAGATCTAATCCCATCTTTGTGTTCTTGAAGCTCTTGCTTCTTGAATCTTAGATCCTGGATAATCTCTCTTGTATTTGCACTTGCTTATTTCAATAAAAGTTGTTTAATTTCATCTCCTCTTTCTTATGATGTCTCTTTTATTGCATTTGCTTGTGTTTACATTCATGTGTAGTGAGTAGTTACCCATTGGGTTTGAGATGGGATAGATTAGAGGTTTCATATGCTTAATCCTTCTAGCTTATGGTCTTAATCTAGATTCTCTCTCTTTTGGATAGATCTTAAGGCTACATGACCACTACCCCTGGCTTGTAAGTCCTTAGGCGACTCCCCACACGAAAGTGATGGCATTCGCTGGAAAAGATCCACTAAGAGCTCCAATATCTCTTGCTCTAGACATAGAGGTCTAAGGGGTTGGATGGATTAGTTTGGGCAATGATCCTATAGCCTCCAAGGTTTGATTCTCACTGGCTAACCCCCTGTTTCTGAGATCATTCCTTGGTTGATAGCCTCCACCTTGGGAAAGGGTTGGCTAGGCATTGAGAAGCCCAATATCAAGAGAAGCCTTGATACAAGGAGTTTTAAGAGCTAGATTGATTAAGTGTAGATTCCTTTGATTGCAAAACCCTGTCTTGAACCCTAATTCTCTCTTTATCTTGTTAAAGTCGTCACCTTTAGCTTTGTTTGTCTCAACTCGTCCCTAAACTCGATCGAGCTGGTACTTTGTCTGACTCGACTCGAGCTCTTGGTCGAGCTGACACTTCACTGCTTTGTTTACTTTTATTGCACTGCTTTTCATTTATTTAGGTTGTTAGTGTTACTTCAAATCTTAACTGCTTGCTTGACTTTCCTGGTTGTTTCATATTCTCATAGAGTGACAAGTTTCCCATTTTGGATTGATAACCCTTTGTACTACATCAACTATCATGGTTAAAGGGAATTGTTGACTGTGTTTGTGTTTGCATCTTACCACCTCATCATATACCACTGATTGCATTCCACTCATCTCATTTCATATCTTTTCACATCCACACACAAATCCTATCATCACATACCCATGGGGAAGAGTCGCGTTTGATATGATATTCAGTGCATCAAGTCTAGGACTATCATGCAACTCTCGCAAGCTACTGTGGCAGTGCAAGGGTTCGTCCACGCCCTGAAGACTAGCTAGTCTTCATTGAGGCCGTACCGCAAGCTATAAAAGCAGTCGGCGACGAGACCGATCCAAAATCTGGTGAAGAAGGCGACCACCTGGTTACTGCGTTAGCAAGGAGTAGTATATTTCCCATGAATATCCTAGTAGTTTAGCCAATGAGAATTTGCGCGTAGCTTCTGGTCTTTGACATCAAAAAAGAAGGTTGTAATAACGAAACGGACATGTGCAAATTTTGTCCTAGCAAGATATGGGAACTCGACGCAAATACAGAGGTATTTTTTCACCTTCACGAACTATATAATCACTTAACACTGTACATATAGACATGGATATACACATGCATTCCACATAGCTGATAGTTATTTGATATGGTACATGCTACTGATTTACAGGCATCTGTTTTATCAATTATTCTTGCGCACACTGATTTTGAGGACACAATTGCCTAATCATGGCCATAAGACGTTGACGACCCAAGTGCTGATCGGATGGTTCTGTTAAGTAATGAGGGCTTCAAGTTCACCGGTAATATGTTTTCTGGTGGGCAGTCTGCTACTGCTTTCATTCCTGTGGCGGAAAATGACCCTAATGGTAAAGGGAAGCGGAAAGGTAAAGGGAAGACGGTTTCTAATGGTAACAATTCACAGGGAGGTCGGTGATGCGGGATCAGGTTTTACCTATTCGTATCCCTGATTCTGCAAGTGCACAGGTCAGGTGTAGTAACGGGTTATCGAACACAAGGAGCAGATAAGTGCACTACAAGCTATGCAAGTCTAACTTAGCTAGGACAAGAGGATAGATTGTGGTTTGGTATGCAAAATAACTAACTAAACTAAAAGAAAGGAAAGTAAAAACGGTGTGGATTCAATGTGGGAAAGACGCTAGGCAATGGGCAAGCTCGCAGAGATTCAAGAATATCAAGTTATGCAATCAAATTCATTAGGGGGTTTGAATGTGCCATCTAGAACTCAGGTCACGAAGGTATGATCTTTCCACTTTCGAGGCTCCGACCCCTTTGTTAATCTACCTAGTCGCTAAACTTTTGGTATGTCTCTAGGTGATTAAATCAAGCATTAGTTCGTTCAAGACCCAATTATTCACAACCCCGCATAGATCAACTTTCGCAGTCTATGAAGTTTTGCTCATCAAACACTTAGTTCTGGTTATATAGCAAGCTTTTGGAGAGTATGATGAGGTCATCGACCCGATCCAAACCCAAACCAAGCTACCAACACTCATAGAAGCACCCATGACACGCTCAAGGACCAGGAGCTTATGTGAGAAGTTCAACCTTACTGTGGAGAGCATCTTAGACGCTCCAGAACAAGACCTTACCGACATAAGACATCAAGGTATGATTCCTTTTCCAGGTCAAGGAACTCAGGATCTCAACAATGCCGTGGAACTCAAGCTTGTACCGGAGCAAGGTAAAGAAACTAAAGACTTGGAGAAGATCGAAGCTAAAGAAGTGGAGGAGATAGAAGATTTAAGGATCGTCCAAACAGCCAACGATGCCGAAGATTACACGAAGACTGAAGGACAAGGCCACACAACTCCTCCTTGGCCGATGCTGCGAGAACGTAAGGTATATTCAATTATAATGTTTAATGCAGGAACATCCGAAGCCCCTACTTGACCAAGGCCCACGTACAAGACAAGAGGAAGCCAAAGGCTTGTCATTTTTCTCTATTTCTAGTTTCCTTATTTGGACTAAAAACATTGGTCATGTCGTTTTGTTCTTCTTTGTTTTTGCTTGTCGTTTTTGTGCTTTCCTTTTATGTTTGAACTCGACCCTAGAAGGTCAAGCTGAAGGACTGTTTATAAAGTCCCACTGCAGCATTGTAGCCGTCACCTTTTTTTTGCTTATCAATAAAATACCCTTTTTCTTCTCAAGCGATTTGCCTTGTGAGATTGTTCTTTTGCTTGTTTCTGTGCATGTGAGATTCACCATAGACCGAGTGTTTGCTGTATCAAAGAGACTATCCATACTCTTTGTGGTGCCATCAACTTCCCCCATCGTTTCCATCCATAGATCTCACAAGAGAGAGCGTAGGCCAGCTTGTTTGATCCCATCCGACCGTTAATAGATTCAAACCCATTTGGATCTTATACCATCTGGTATCAGAGCCTAAGGCTCCTAAATCCGGTGATATTCAATCTATCCCTTTTCGTTTATTGCATCTTGTTTCTGTCCCATATTTGTTTCATCTAGAAAAACCTATAAAAATCGTTATTGCTTATTCATCGACATTAGTTGCATCTCATAAATCCGAAAACCCCAAAAATATTTGTTGCTTTGAGTTTATTCCGCGCAAGTCGTCTTTGCCAATTGGTTCCCTTTGGTAGTTTTGATTTGTATCTTTCGTTGCATTGCTTGTTTCTCGTTGAATCTAAGATTAAACCTTCAAAAAAAAAAAAAAAAAAAATCATTTCTAGTTGTTCTTGTTTGTGATTCGTCTATTGTGGTATCTTTGATTTGGTTATTGTTTTTGCTGAATACAGAAACTAGTAGCTAGCTTATAGAACCCCATGGGAGACGAGGCCGCAAACCCACAAGGAGAGCTCATGCAGATGCTTGCCGCGATGAGACAAGACTTGTTGAACATGAGGGCAGAGTTTGGCGAACGTGTCGGCCGACTAGAGCAGCCTCCACCTCCTCTCCACCCAGCCGCCGCTCCGGCAGGACCTAGAGCCAGAGTGGGGAACTTACACCCTCAAGGAGGAGACATGCCTCACCTCGAAGAAGATCTGCCACCTGACCCGTTACTTAACCAAAACCCGAGAGCTCACGATCCTCTGAGGAGACAGAATGCAAGAGGAGAAGAGCAGAGAGAGGGCAATACTGAGATTAAACTAACCCCTCCCACTTTTGCAGGAAAATCAAACCCGGATATCTATCTAGATTGGGAGAGGAGACTCGAGTACATCTTTGAGTGCTATGGCTATGGAGATCGCAAGAAGGTCGCCTTAGCAGCTGCCCAGCTCACTGACAATGCCATAGCATGGTGGGATCGCAATGTAGCTGAAAGGAGAAGGAATCGCTTTGCCCCAGTCACCACTTGGCGTGATATGAAATACTTATTGAGGTCTAGATATGTTCCTGATCATTATCACCGTGACTTACAAAAACGTTTTAGAAAGCTTGCGCAGGGAACCAGGACCGTAGACGAGTACTTTGAGGAGTTTGAGAAGCTGATGAATCTATTGGAACTAGAGGAGTCAGAGGAGGCCTTGATGGCTCAGTTTGTAGACGGATTGCAAGAGCGCATAGCCCGTAAGGTAGAGAGAACTCAGTATAGTGGTATGCACGAGCTCTTACATTTGTCTGTGCAGGTAGAACAGCAAATCAAGCGCAAGATAACCCTGTCAAACCGGAGCAGAACACCTCAGACTTGGAATACAAGCAACTCCAAACCACCAGAAGGGAAAGGGAGTGGAGATCGAATCTCGCTTCAAGAGCAAGTTTCCTGAACCCCCCAAGAACAACCGACCAGAGCAAGGTAAGAACCCTAACCTTTCAAGATCACGCGAGATAATCTGTTTCAAGTGTCAGGGTAGAGGTCACATGTCAAGGGAATGCCCGAACCAGCGAGCTATGGTCATCACGGCTAGTGGAGACTATGAGTCTCAAGACGAGATTGAGGTCGACGATACCATTGATTCTGGAGAAGAAGTAGAGTATCCCGATACCGGAGATCTCTTGATCACTAGGCGGATTTTGAGTGTTTTCATCAATCCAGAGGAGAAGCTACAACGCGAGAACCTATTCCATACCCGATGCACCGTCAAGAGCAAGGTATGTAATCTAGTTATTGATGGAGGTTCGTGTACTAACGTGGCTAGTGAGTTCATGGTTGACAAGCTAGGTATTGAAACCACCAAGCACCCTCGACCCTACAAGCTTCAATGGCTCGACAACACTACGGTGATCAAGGTATCAAAACAAGCCATTGTACCTTTCAGCGTTGGTAAGTACCAAGACCAAGTATTGTGTGACGTTGCCCCAATGTATGCTGGTCATCTCCTGCTTGGCCGTCCATGGCAATACGATCGAGCCACCCTTCACAACGGTCGCACCAACTACTACTCCTTCACCCACAATGATCGTAAGTATAATTTGGCGCCCCTCACTCCCTCTGAAGTCCATGAACTCCAAGTTCGTATGGACAAGGAACAAAAGGTAAGTAAGTCTAACCTTATGATTTCTTCTAGTGCCGTTTCTAAAACTTTAAGTGCCAAAGGCACTGTGCTACTAATGGTTTATAAAGAATGTTTAAGCACAGGAGCTCAGGAGGTAGTGATCCCAACTGAGGTCCAAGTCGTACTAGATCACTTTAAAGATGTCTTCCCTGATGATATACCACCAGGATTACCTCCCATCCGCGGTATAGAACATCAAATCGATCTTGTTCCTGGCTCAGCGCTGCCCAACAAACCAGCCTACCGGATGAACCCTGAAGAGAGTAAGGAACTTGAGAAGCAAGTAAGAGAGTTGATGGACAAGGGCTACATCCGCGAAAGCCTTAGCCCCTGTGCAGTGCCGGTTCTCTTGGTTCCAAAGAAGAATGGTACATGGAGAATGTGTGTTGACTGCCGTGCAATCAACAACATTACAATCAAGTACCATCATCCCATCCCACACCTTGATGACATGCTAGACGAGCTCAGTGGTGCCACCATATTCTCCAAAGTTGATCTCAAAAGCGGCTACCATCAAGTGAGAATGCGAGAAGGGGTTGAGTGGAAGACTGCCTTCAAGACCAAGCAAGGTCTCTACGAGTGGCTAGTTATGCCTTTCGGCCTAACCAACGCTCCAAGCACTTTCATGAGGCTCATGAATCAGGTTCTAAGAATGTTTATTGGTAAATTTGTTGTGGTATATTTCGATGATATTCTTGTTTACAGCAAATGTTTACTCGATCATGTTATGCATCTAGAACTTGTCTTACAATCACTTCGCAAGGAAGGTCTATATGCCAACCTTAAGAAGTGTTCCTTTTGTACTAATAAACTTGTCTTTTTAGGCTTTGTTGTTAGTGAACAGGGATTACAAGTGGAAGAGGAAAAGATCAAAGCCATTCAAGAGTGGCCGACACCAACTACGATCGGCCATGTCAAAAGCTTCCATGGTTTAGCTAGCTTCTACCGGCGATTCGTGAGAGATTTCAGTACCGTAGCTGCCCCACTTACTGCTGTCATCAAGAAGAATGTGCCATTCCATTGGGTAGAAACTCAAAAACTCGCTTTCAAGACCTTGAAGGAGCGACTTACGCAATCCCCTGTTCTTGCCTTACCCGACTTTGAAGTGATGTTTGAGGTTGAATGCGATGCTTCTGGCTTGGGTTTAGGAGCCGTGCTTCAACAGAGGGGCAGGCCGGTGGCTTATTTCAGTGAGAAGCTTAGTGGAGCTACACTTAACTACCCTACCTACGACAAGGAGCTGTACGCACTAGTTAGAGCTCTAGAGACGTGGCAACACTACCTACTGTCTAAAGAGTTTGTCATCCATACAGACCATGAGACACTCAAACACCTGAGAGGCCAAACATCACTCAAGAAGAGGCATGCTAAATGGCTGGAGTTTATAGAGACGTTTCCCTATGTCATAAAGTACAAGAAAGGGAAAGAGACATCGTTGCCGATGCCTTGTCAAGAAGGCATGCTCTCATATTCACCATGGAGGCCAAAGTACTTGGATTCGAGCACATCAAAGACCTCTATGCATCTGATCCCGACTTTGCCGAGAGTTACAAGGAAAGTGGTAAGGGAGCTTATGGTTCCTTTTATATCTTTGACGGCTTTCTTTTCAAGGATAAGAGACTATGCATACCACAAGGGTCTATGAGAGAGCTATTACTGACTGAGGCTCATGGAGGAGGGCTCATGGGACATTTTGGTGTAGACAAGACCTTAGCCGTGCTGGTGGATCACTTCTTCTGGCCGCACTTAAAGAAAGATGTGGAGAAGTTCTGCTCTCGATGCATCACATGTCGCAAGGCTAAATCCAGGTTACATCCACACGGTTTATACACTCCATTACCTATCCCTAACGCCCCTTGGGTAAATATTTCGATGGATTTTGTAATAGGTTTGCCTAAGATCAGGCACAAAGACTCCATTTTTGTTGTGGTGGATCGGTTTTCCAAGATGGCACACTTCATCCCTTGTGCCAAGGTGAATGATGCTACACAAACAGCCGACTTATTCTTCAAAGAGGTGGTGCGTCTTCATGGCATACCAAGGACCATAGTGTCAAATCGTGATTCAAAATTCCTCAGCCACTTCTAGAAAACACTTTGGAAGAAGCTAGGTACCAAACTCCTATTCTCTACCACTTGCCATCCACAAACCGATGGGCAAACTGAAGTGGTAAACCGTACTCTCTCCACTTTACTTAGAGCTACAATTGGTAAAAACTTGAAAACATGGTTAGATTGTATCCCTTTTGTTGAATTTGCCTATAACCATGCTACTCACAGTGCTACTAAGTTTTCTCCTTTTGAAGTTGTGTATGGCTTTAATCCCCTGACGCCATCAGACCTGACACCAATACCACAAGCCGAGCAAGTCAATCTTGACGGCCTAACCAAAGGCGAATTCATCAAGAAGCTACACCAGAAGGCTAAAGAAAATGTGGAGAAAAAGACGGAGGAATACAAGAGGAGAGCAGACAAGGGCCGCAAGAAGCTAACCTTTGAACCATGAGAGTGGGTCTGGCTGCACTTAAGACCCGAGCGATTCCCCCAAAAGAGGAGCTCTAAACTTTCACCGAGAGGAGATGGGCCGTTTCGTGTTCTCGAGAAGATCAACGACAATGCCTATAAGCTGGAATTGCCAAGTGAGTTTAACATTTCACATAGCTTTAATGTCGCTGATCTATCTCCCTTTGATGTTGAGGAAACAGTTTTGAGGGCAAAACCTCTTGAAGAGGGCGGGAATGATGAGGTCATCGACCCGATCCAAACCCAAACCGAGCTACCAACACTCATAGAAGCACCCATGACACGCTCAAAGACCAGGAGCTTACGTGAGAAGTTCAACCTTGCTGTGGAGAGCATCTTAGACGCTCCAGAACAAGACCTTACCGACATAAGACATCAAGGTATGATTCCTTTTTCAGGTCAAGGAACTCAGGATCTCAACAATGCCGTGGAACTCAAGCTTGTACCGGAGCAAGGTAAAGAAACTAAAGATGGAGAAGATCGAAGCTAAAGAAGTGGAGGAGATAGAAGATTTAAGGATCGTCCAAACAGCCAACGATGCCGAAGATTACACGAAGACTGAAGGACAAGGCCACACAACTCCTCCTTGGCCGATGCTGCGAGAACGTAAGGTATATTCAATTATAATGTTTAATGCAGGAACATCCGAAGCCCCTACTTGACCAAGGCCCACGTACAAGACAAGAGGAAGCCAAAGACTTGTCATTTTTCTCTATTTCTAGTTTCCTTATTTGGATTAAAAACATTGGTCATGTCGTTTTGTTCTTCTTTGTTTTTGCTTGTTGTTTTTGTGCTTTCCTTTTATGTTTGAACTCGACCCTAGAAGGTTAAGCTGAAGGACTGTTTATAAAGTCCCACTGCAGCATTGTAGCCGTCACCTTTTTTTTGCTTATCAATAAAATACCCTTTTTCTTCTCAAGCGATTTGCCTTGTGAGATTGTTCTTTTGCTTGTTTCTGTGCGTGTGAGATTCACCATAGACCGAGTGTTTGCTGTATCAAAGAGACTATCCATACTCTTTGTGGTGCCATCAACTTCCCCCATCGTTTCCATCCATAGATCTCACAAGAGAGAGCGTAGGCCAGCTTGTTTGATCCCATCCGACCGTTAATAGATTCAAACCCATTTGGATCTTATACCAGAGTATATGAAACCTAAGATCTGATGCTAGTTGATCAGAAAAGCAAGCAGCAATGAGTTCAAGTGAAGATGAAGATCTAATATAATAAACCCTAATTCGAATTTAGCAACCTAATGATTCATGAACTCTTTGAAACCAACAACCTAACTAGAAATCTACTCAATCATCATGAAAGTAAACAAGCATAAATCATAGTATTATAAGGAGAAAAGGGTTTAGAAAGCTTCTCTATGTCGAGATACAAAGAAGGGATCTTCTCCCTTAAGAAAACAATGAGAAAGAAGTAAAACAATGGAGAATCCCTCTAAGGGGAGCTCCCTAGTGCGTCTCTCTCTTGTGGCTCTTCTCCTGTACGGCTCTCTCTTCTAAAGAGGCTAAAAAAGAGTATTTATAGTGCCCTAGGTCTTCCACAAGTCGGTTGAGGTGAAACGGGCCAAGAATAGTCGAAACTGCATAAGTGGGCTTTTTGTTCGCGGAGCCTCGGGTCGACCGTGTGAGGGATGCGGTCGGCCGTCGGCCGTGATGTGATGTTCTCGGTCGATCGTGGTCCATTGCCTCCCGGCTCGGACGGTGCGGTCGTGCGGCCGGATCGGTCCTGGAGAAGGCCGAGCGAAGTCAATTCCCTTCCTGTCCGGCCGAGTGCGTTCGGCCGGCTGTGGACCAGTCTTCAGTACAAACGTGATATCTCCTAAACGGCTTATCCAAATTGCATACTTCCAACGGCATTGGAACACTAACTCATCTGCCTATCTTGGTGTGAGTTTCATTGAAATCCATTGAGTTTAAGGGTCCAAGCCGCTGCTGCTCGTCTGATGTACTGATGCAGTCCGATAAAGCTCCTCGGTATATGTCTCAGGGAAATAGAGATATCTCCCAATCTACTCGGTCAAATTGATTGATTCCAGTTGCGTTGCAAAGCTAACTCACGTATGCATCACGTCGAACTGGATTTGATGAAGTCCATTGAGTAGAATGTTTTTAAGGCCCTTCTAAAGTTGATGCTACGTCCTGGAGCGGTCTTGAAGTCCAAATCCTGTGTTTTGCTCCAAAATGCATCTTTTGACCTGTTTAGACTCTAAGTACTATAAATCCATAAAAACTACCTTTTTAGATCAGAAAGCCATTAAAAACCTTATGAAAAGCATAGTAAAACCATATAAAAAGCATGTAAAATAGAGGTATATCAACTCCCCCAGACTTAGATCTTTGCTTGTCCCCAAGCAAATAGAATCTAATCCGTGAAGAGGTTTGAAAACGTGGAAACTCCCTTGCTCTTTGAAAATCTTGTGAAGGGTTCCTTTCCTGTATTCCACTAAGAACATAGGCAACATAAGGTTAGCTTCACATACACTCCTGCAAGCTTAGCGAACAATACCAACTCAACTAGTCTCATCCAGTAATCCAAACTCTCTATTGCTAACCTCTTGCATAAATTTAAAACGTGAGTTCTTTATCAAGGGAATATCGATCATTAAGCACTTGTTCTTACCCACTTGATCTCTCCAAGATTGTCTTTGAAGTCATGAGTTCTTTTCCTCTCTCTTTCTCACATCAGATCTTTGAAGGTCGATTTTTCCCTACTTTTCTAGGGTATCATTTTATTTTTTCTATCGACCCCTCTATCAACAAGGATAAGTCTTTAGCTTGTTCCTTGTTTGATAAGGTATTCCATAAGACATGAAGGTACAGACATATGCATTCCTCATGCTTACTTGTTTTCCTTGTGCTCAAGCTTTTCTCAGTAAAATTTATATTTAGGATGGGAGAGAGAGGAGAACTGCTTAAGGTTAGACAAATCTCATTGAAAATCAAGCAAGGAACTGTCGACATGTATGCCAACCCCCTTGACAAGAGTTATTAAGATTGATTAAGGTGAGGTTAACTCTAGATTGCTTGGTTACCTTAGAAATTTCGCTGAGCTAGCATGTCGATCCACTCTAAGAGCTTCTGTTAGGCTTGTGCCTTTAGCTGATGTCTGCTCTAGGGTCATAGATTGTTAGCACAACACCGGCAAATCTCAAAGCAAGTTCATAATTTCCGGACTAGGTTTTGACTCAATAAAACAAAAGTTTTGAAAAAGGTGGAAAAGAGAATAAGATATAAGATGAAGACAAGGCATGAACAAACACATTAGTACCAACAATCCCCCCAGACTTAACTTGCACCGTCCCGGTGAAAGCAAATCCGATTAAGGGAGGAAAAAGAAAGAGGTAATAATGTGTGAGTAATGAGAAGAAAGATGTAACCTGATTAGACCTTAAGTCCTTGAAGAAACAACCTAGTGGTGGTATGTAGTTGACCTTTTCCAGCCTTAGGTCATGAATGAATGGGAGACTTCCTCATGTGATTTTGGTCGGTGAGTTTTGAATTTCAGGGCTTGGTTCACTCCGGGTTGCGTTCTGGCCGAGATGGGACATTTCGGTCGACCGGAGGGTAGTGCTATGGACTACAGCTCAAACTATAATGAATTCCTCGACCCATATTGAAATTTCATCGACCAACCTCATATTTTATGGCCTATGGTGAAGTTTGAGAGCATTCGAACGAGTGGATGAGAGATCCTTCACAAAGTGGTCAATATGGCTCTGGGAAGAGGTTTCTTGGCCATCCTTGAGTTTGGCTCGTTCGTTTTGTGATCTTCCTTTGGAAATGAGTTATTGAAGCTCCAGGAAGTCATTTTCAGCCGGAGTTCGCGCCTATGCCATGATTTGGTTTTGTCGGCCATTTGGTTGCATCGCGGACGACCGGATGGGGCTCTTCTGTATATCTCCGAACCGTGAACATTTCACCGTCCTATCTTTTGGATTTTCGGACCAAACTTTGATTTTATGGTCGCCTGTGAAGTTTGGTGGACTTTGAACATATGGTTGAGGAGTTGGCCGAGATTGATTCTCCATGCATGTGCCATGGCCGAGAGAAATAGGCCGGATGGAATTTCTTCAAATCCACTCGGGCCAATTGAGCTTTTCTTCGACCAAAGTGATTTTTAACCCTTCTTTGTCATTCCCAGGTTGTGCTCGCCTTGTTCCTTGTGATTTGGGTATGTTCCTCCTTTGAAACCTTCCTTAAACCTCCATAGGTATGATGGTTGTGGTCGGCTATAGCATTTCTTCTTGATATCCTTCCTGTCAAGTAATCAAATCCTTGCAAAATACTTGAAATCACTGATTAGATAGTTCTTAGATTGAGACCCTCAAGTAACCAGCTTGAAGTTCACAATCCAAGAGATTAAGGTAAAAACTATAAACATATTTTTGGGTCTTGGTTAGTGATCCCAAACTTCAAATTATAGTTTAGTCTATGTGAATTCATTGCATCATATAAGTTTGACAAGTAGAGATATATTTCATTCAATGACCATTGAATTTTAAAGCGATTTAGACCATGAAATGTAAGTAATGAATTGCAATGGTTCAAATGCCCATGAAGTGAAGATTAGTAGTGGTCATGAATGAAATATTGGAGAAGAATTTACTTACCTGTAGTGGAGATTTCGCCTTGAACAAGGGTGGGACTTTGGGTGGGACACTTTCATAGTATTACAAGGAGAAAAGGGTTTAGAAAGCTTCTCTATGTCGAGGTACAAAGAAGGGATTTTCTCCCTTAAGAAAACAATGAGAAAGAAGTAAAACAATGGAGAATCCCTCTAAGGGGAGCTCCCTAGTGTGTCTCTCTCTTGTGGCTCTTCTCCTGTGCGGCTCTCTCTTCTAAAGAGGCTAAAAAAGAGTATTTATAGTGCCCTAGGTCTTCCACAAGTCGGTTGAGGTGAAACGGGCCAAGAATAGTCGAAACTGCATAAGTGGGCTTTTTGTTCGCGGAGCTCGGGTCGACCGTGTGAGGGATGTGGTCGGCCGTCGGGGTCGGCCGTGATGTGATGTTCTCGGTCGATCGTGGTCCATTGCCTCCCGGCTCGGACGGTGCGGTCGTGCGGCCGGATCGGTCCTGGAGAAGGCCGAGCGAAGCCAAATCCCTTCCTGTCCGGCCGAGTGCGTTCGGCCGGCTGTGGACCAGTCTTCAGTACAAACGTGATATCTCCTAAACGGCTTATCCAAATTGCATACTTCCAACGGCATTGAAACACTAACTCATATGCCTATCTTGTGTAGAGTTTCATTGAAATCCATTGAGTTTAAGGGTCCAAGCCGCTGCTGCTCGTCTGATGTACTGATGCAGTCCGATAAATCTCCTCGGTATATGTCTCAGGGAAATAGAGATATCTCCCAATCTACTCGGTCAAATTGATTGATTCCAGTTGCGTTGCAAAGCTAACTCCGTATGCATCACTCGAACTGATTTGATGAAGTCCATTGAGTATAATGTTTTTAAGGCCCTTCTAAAGTTGATGCTACGTCCTGGAGCGGTCTTGAAGTCCAAATCCTGTGTTTTGCTCCAAAATGCATCTTTTGACCTGTTTAGACTCTAAGTACTATAAATCCATAAAAACTACCTTTTTAGATCAGAAAGCCATTAAAAACCTTATGAAAAGCATAGTAAAACCATATAAAAAGCATGTAAAATAGAGGTATATCAGTCGGAGTCTAAAGAAGGCGAGAACTATTACGTCACAGACCAAGAACTCTGCTGTGGAAGAACACATGAAGATAATTGAACATGTATCCAAACAGATAAAGGATGCAATATCCGGAGCTGAAGGCAGGATGTCCAAACGAATCAGTTCGAGTTTAAAGGATATGCAGGCTAGGCTCGGGAAAGATTGCAAAGTTATGGTTCAGAAAATGGTTGAGAGGCATTTGCAAAGATACAAGGAGAATGATTTTGTCGCTATGGTTGTTCGTGAAATCAACGCAACACACGTGACAACAGACAAGATGGCATTGGTTACAACTGGTAGCAAGTCACACAATGTTAGTGATTGCGTTTTTGTATACACATGAGCTTGACCGGAGATTAGTATGTGTTGAACCATATTTTATTGTAGGGCACGCGGTCTGAGAATGCAACAACGAATGATGTACAGAACGTTCTCGAGAAGTTCACTGCAATGACCAAACAAATGGTTGCAACGAGGTATGTACTTAACTAAGTCCCAAAGCATTGGTAGACACATGTTTTATTTTAGTTATATACTACATTTCATAGCACTACATATAATTAAATAAAATCATACGTATGCAAAGTAGCACAATATCTACATATATGGATAACCATTTCATATGTTACATGTATACATTCTTTGTACGATTGCATAGGGAGCTGGATTTTGGCTTCGGGTTGGTCCTCGTAGCTAAGGAATTGCTCAATATACCAATATGTATCACACCCACCAGGCCCGTGGTATTGCTATGTGCCTGTACTTGTGTTCCCGTTTATATGTTTTTATATTCGTTTACCAATTTTGACACGAGCCCTACTTCGCCGCAGGTGATGGATTCATGTGTAATGGTCTTCACGGAGAACTTGCTTTCAAGCTTAGATCCAACGCCTGAGCCATGCGCAGACTTCATGCCATGTAGATTCGCTGGTCACTCGGCTCTCAGTATGGTAGATTCAAGAAAGCGTATAAGAAGGAAAACTTCCAGCTCGATGATGACCTAACTAAAAGTATTAAGGACAGGTTTGTTGTAACCGGTGAGATATCGAGTGAGCCGGTGAGTGGCATATAATAACGAATGTTTGTAGACATATATTTATTTACGTAGCTTGCTATTTTTATTTATAACGGCAAACTTATTTTCGTTTCGTTTCAATTTGGATCATCGAATCTTCATATTTATCTTTCTCACTTTAACCCAAAACTATACACATGTATTTGGGCCTTACGAAAACACAATGCCCAAATGGTATATTCCAATCAGACATAGTGGAAGCTCACGTGTTCGCCTTTTTCAAGTGGGAGAATAGGTTCTGTCATCAGTTAGATAGAGGAAGTCGAAGTAGGGTTACTCCGCACAAGCCGCCGTTTGCATTAGGTAAGAATTATCCAATTTCACTTCATTAACAATCTGGCGGATTATTGTTGCGGTCAATTGTATTTGCGTTTTAATTGAGATACAGATAATTCCAGACAAGCAATGGAAGTTGGTCCCGAGATCCCGTGGAGGTGTCAGTGCGGCGTCGCACAGTCATCCTAAAATCCAACACTAGTCAAAACCCAGGCAGGAAATTCTACAAATGCGGCGCTATTTCTGGACCTAACCACGTTTTCAAGTGGGTAGACGAAGCGCAAACGGAGGAGTTTGATGTGATTCGATCCAGACAAGCGGGTATAAAGGAGTCCGTAGCCGCAATCAGAGAGGAAATAGTCGATATGAGGAAAGACATGGTTGAGGTGATTCAATTGGTGGAAAAAATTGGTAAGAATTTTAGTCCAAACTAATCGTTGTCCGTTATGCTTAAGATTTCGGTAGTCGTTTGAAGTATATGTGCTACATATATTAGACATCCATGTTTTTACATAGAGTGTTATATCTTAAGTTCCAGTATACAAATTATTGCGATATTTAGTAAGACAAAAAAATATGAACCTTAAATTATGGCACAACTTTTTCACATTATTCCGGAAGGTACAATATAGTACATTAGGTAATCCTCTTGGGATCACAAGAAAAGAGAAAGTACAAATTATATGATTATCTTCGCAGAAGACTAAACTGAAATAGGAGCATTATATTACATAAATAGAATGAAAAAGCACACATATAACTTAGCCGACTGGCTGTCTTCATACACGGAAAATTTGCAGCCTAACTGCACAAAGTCGGAAAAGTTAGTTAGATCGTAGCCATAGACGTGTTCATTTTCTAAAAACATGAGTTACACTTTTAGAATTAAGTTATACCTTATTCGATTACTGAAAGTAGATTATCATATCGTCATTTTGCATGATGCACGGTTATGCCCAATTCCTCAACAACGAGTACATGCCCTCACCTTCTTCGTCGCCTACCTCTGTCAAATGTTAACATATTATATAACGACGTAAGTTTAATAGTGGATATCCATCAACTTTAGTTAATCGATATTAAAATACCTTAAACTCTCCACTTGAAAGGTATCTAGTACGCTTTGGCCTACCTGGTGGCCTCCTCCTCTGGGGTGCAAGGATGGTCAAAGTAGCAATATCATCCGGGACGGCGTACAAAATGCCCATGTCAGGAACATGATTGATGCTCTTGTGGTAAGCAAGGCGCCAATAGAAGTGACCATACTCTTCCGCAGCCAGAGTGTGAACTTGGATTTTTGCCTTTACCGCAGCTGCTATGGCTTGGGAGCAGGGGATCTTGAGCATGTCAAACTCTTCGCAGGTACATGTTTTGTTATGAAGATACACATGAACTGTTATACCCAATTGTGTCTTCACTTCATAGATCTCCTCATTAACCCTGATCACCTTGTAGTCAGTCGACTTTTCATAATGCGACTGAACTAAACCGCCAGCCTTTGGAGTTAGTTCGGCTTTGTGTTCGGTCGCCTTTTCACGGCGCTTTGTGAACCAAGACGTAAGGATGCCACAGATGTATTCAATGGCCGAGACAATTGGCAACTCCCTTGCTTCTTTCAGAACTGCATTTAGGCTCTCTGCTACGTTGCTAGTAAGAATGTTGTAACGCTCACCATTACAATACGAGCGCGTCCAGTGGTGGAACCCAATGGACCTCAAGTATTCTGAACATCCCGAAGATACAAGCTCAATTTCGGCAAAATGATCATGGAATGAAGACTTCTTGTATGCCCGGGCAGCCTTTGATATCATTATCAAAGACTCCCATGCATTATCATTCTCACTGTCTAGGATAGCAAATGCAATTGGGAATATCTGGAAATTTTCATCTTGAGCACTAGCAGTCAATATACATCCACCGTACCGACCCTTCAAGTGAGCTCCGTCCACTATTACCACCTTCCGCATGTAACCCAATCCCCGTACACTCGCTCAAAAGGCAACAAAGCAATATTTGAACCGTGTCCTGCCGGCCTGGTCGACGGTTGTCTAAATACTTGCAACTGTTCCCGAATTAGCTGCCTTAAGAAGGTGTAAATATGCGGGCAAACTGTAGCTGTCAGCGTCGGATCCTTTCACACTCTCTATTGCCAACTCTCTAGCCCTCCACGCCTTCCAGTATGACATGTTGACACTGTGTTCCTGCAACATCGCACGAATAACCCCTATCGGATTTGGACCGCGTCCGGATCCTGCGTACCTACTACGCATAATCTCGGAGATGACGGACGTGGTTGCCTGATGGTGGAACTGACTCCTGACATCAACTGGGCAAGAATGGACCAAAGTTGCGGTTCTTACTTGAAAGTATTCACTATCCTCCATTCGTGCCACGTAAGCCCTCCATGGACAAGCATCCGGGACACATCGAACAACTACCAAATCGTAGTTTGACCTTTCGTTCTTGTAGCTGAATCGGCGATTTATTGCATGCACAACTATCTTCACCTTGCAGTCGTGCTTGTTCTTGAAAACACGCCCAACGAACAGATCATCACCCTCATAAGCAACATCAAGTATGACACTCTCAGTCATGTTGGGAACTGTGCAAAATCAAAGATGCACGAACAAATACATTTTAATAAACCCGTAAATACTCACATGCAACCACCATATAATCGTGTACCCATCTAACACACTAATTTTGGATACGCTATTTTCGTACCTTCTTCCTCAGGGTCTTCTACAACAGGTGCAGCATCTCACGTAAAAGCGTGTCCCGAGAGATCCATTAGATGCATTGTCTCCGGACGGATATTCCCGCCATGAGCTCTGATAACCATGTTCATAGCCAACCCTCTCTGCTCAACATCTGCCGGACACTCTATCCGACGACTTGTTTGGCCTGCACGGAAGTTGGCTTGCATGTATTATGCATACTATCAACAAGTGGATATCTATATATACGAGTATATATAAACAATAGGAGGAAGCCATATATACCCGGTACACATGGCCATAGGTTAGTGGTATCCTCGTGTCTCTTTGCCGGTGGTGCATCTTCATCAACAGCTCGCACTCGCTCCTTTCCTTTGCCTGTGAAATTTTATTTTTAGTAATAGCACGAATATTAATATCTTGACATGAGGCGCTGTAAACATTGTAGATATATTGAGAGACACATACCCGCAGCGTCAAACTGAGGAAACAAATCCCTGATTAGCTGAGTGACCTCCACACAGTCATCGTCATCACTCAAAGTAACACTAGCCGGGAAAACACTCAGAGATGAATCCTTATCACCTGATGCATGGACGTCTACATTAAGTAGCAGTGGCCTATGAACCTCCATATCCGCGGTGTTGCTTGACTACCCCGTCTCTCTTGTAAGCTGTGTCAACATTATTCCGTCATTAGTGTTTTCCACCGTAGATTTGTCCCGTTGTACAGCCTGATCACGATCGTATACACTACCTTTCACAACTTTTGCTAGCGCAAACCCGTGTATCACTGGTACAACACGGAAATCCTCCACGTCGATACTCATGTTCAGTGGTAATGGCATGACATAGAGCTTCAAGTCATGCAAATCAGTTCTCATGAGGAGGAACATGTCCAAATCATCATTACTGCGGATGTGGATTGGGACAGGCTTGACGCTTCCATCAACATCCATCCACTGTGGCATCTGGTAAGTAAGCTGGATGTGCTCCTTAGCTTCTTTTATGTGTAGTTTCGCCATTATCTTATTGCGGACAGCGGCGATACCATCGCCTTCACACAGCTTCATGCCTTTTGCTGAGCCTATCCGTCATCGGCACCCACTGCCACACTCCGTCTCCATTTATGTTCCACCACCCTTGTTCAACTCGCACAAGATCACTGAGAATCTCCCACAGAAACACCATCACTGCAATGAGATTCAAAAAGTTAAAGGATTAGTTACGTAATCTAACAAATAGATGTCTAGATTAAATATAAAAATCCAAGATAATACTTACAATTTTTCTGAAACTACTATAGTTTATCTGCTAATCAAAAGCTTCGTGTACTTGATCCTGACCACTTCTCTACTTTGCATGTCTATCTCTTTTATAGACGGAGAAAAGATTTAGGTTAGCGCTTCAACTTTGACACTCTCGCCCAATGTCATTAACTACGGACACAAGATTTGCAATTAATAACCATATATGTGTCAGTTAATCGCAGCACAGTCGACCAATCAGCCCGATTACGTGTCTCGTTTAACAATTCACTTATTCTCTTTGTAAACACCCCCACGCGCATTGAAGACGTTGCAACTGCTTTTCGGGCATGCAGACCACTCTCTCATTTCACACTTCGTACCCTTTTGCTACTTCCTCCTAACCATCTAGACAATTGCTAAAAAAGGGTCGAAATTTGCTACACACCAAATTCTCTCATAGATATACTTAGTTCTTCCTTCATTTATTCTATTCTTACGCGTTTGTATTCGGGAGCATAGACCGCAGGAGTGTCTGTGGATATAACACGTAGAAGCTTATACCTTATCTACATCTGACACGTGGCACAAAAGAAGCATGGCCCCCCAAAACGCTTCTCTTGTTCTGTCTACCTGATGCCGCCACTCGTCACGTCCCTCCCATCTTATCCGAAAGATCCAACGGCTCTGAATTGGTTATCAGAATTTTCATTCTGTCTCGGTATTTCCACAAAATACCAAATTGATCCATCTTTTGTTTTCAAATCGATATTTCATTCACTTAGGTAATGAAAATAATCATAATATTAAATAAAATAATATAATTAAAACCAGAAAAAGCATAAATTTGCAGACGAAGAAAAGCGTCGGTGTTATTAGATAGGGTGATCAAAACCGATCCCATAAGAAAGAAATTTGTTTATCGAAGACGACGTTAATGGCGGAAACCGTAGAGCTACCTAGTAGGTTAGCGATTCTTCCTTTCAGGAACAAGGTTCTCTTACCTGGCGCCATTATTCGAATCCGTTGTACTTCTCATAGCAGGTAAATTAGCTCATCTTACGACTCTTATGATTTGATCATCATCATCTTCTTCTTCTTCTTCTTCTTCTTCTTCTTTCCCTGTACTGTATTTTTTGGGTTTAATTGAATGTTTGTACTCGTTGGAGCCAGTTCCAGCAATCAAATAGTGCCAAAATGTATGAGTTAGGGTTAATTTTGGTTTGTTTGTTTGTTTGCTGAGTATTGAGGGATTTTAAATTAACCTTGTTGGTTTTTATAACTTGTTTGCCTAATTAAGTGTCACACTCGTGGAGCAAGAGCTATGGCAGAAAGAAGAGAAAGGGTTAATCGGCATTTTGCCTGTTCGAGATGATGCCGAGGGTTCTTCAATTGGGACGATGATTAATCCAGGTACTGGATAATTGAAATTGATACCGGATGAATTTGGGTTGATGAGTCTCTGTGTTGAATTTAAACTTCTTGTGGCCTAGGCGCTGGAAGTGAATCTGGAGAAAGAAGCTTGAAATTTCTAGTTGGCACAACAGATGCTCAAAAGTCTGATGCTAAAGATCAGCAAGAAGTTCACTGGCACAACAGGTTCAGTTTATCTTACACTCATTAGACTGTGATATATCATAGTAAAACAAAGGCAACAATTTGTGATTCCAGAGTTCATAAAGTGGCTCGAGTGTGATCTGATTTCTGTTTTGGTTTGATTATTAGCATATGCTGAGCGATACTTTTCTTTTCTGATTCACAGGGGAGTAGCAGCGCGTGCTCTACATCTTTCAAGAGGCGTAGAGAAACCAAGCGGAAGAGTTACATATGTGGTTGTCCTTGAAGGTCTCAGTAGGTTTAACGTTCAAGAGCTTGGGAAAAGAGGACCATATTCAGTTGCGCGGGTTACGTCGCTCGAGATGACTAAGGCAGGTAAGATATATTACATTCGTAGCTTTTGGTGACTACTGGTGTCAAACTTTTCTCTTCTGTCCAAGCATTCGTAGAGTTTTTTTTTTTTTTTTCTTTTTTTTTTACTGAATTAGTTTCCTGCCTCTTTTGAAAGATTTTAATCTCTAAAATGCAAGTTCTACTTGTGCTTCATATACATAAAAGTTTTTGCGTTTGAGAATTGTTTGAGGTTAGGGATTATCAAAGATAGTAGATTTGAGTCAGGGCTTGTTTGGTAGTAATAGTTTTCCCCGCTTATTTCAGGTTGGCTTTTAACTTTCTATTGCATTTGGCACCATTGATGTCTTTAGCTGGTTCCCTTTCTGGCCATCTGCAGAGTTGGAGCAAGTGGAACAAGACTCGGATTTTGTAGCACTGTCGCGCCAGTTTAAGACCACTGCTATGGAGCTGGTTTCTGTGCTTGAACAGGTATCTTTAATGAAACTGAAATGACTTCCTGTTCTTTTAGTTCCTCGTTTCTTAAGTTTCTTTGTTGCTTCAGCATTAGACTTTCCCAGATTAGTTAACAACTTGACAACGTTGGAACCATAAGTATATGCTTTCACGAAATTGGTTCTTCTTTGGGGGACTTGGTTTCTTTCCATGGGTTTAATTTTTCAGACTTTCTTCCACTGAAAGTTAGATAATTCTTGATTGAATAAGTAAGTCATGCGTTAATTCTTTTTTTTTTTTTTTTTTTTTCAGAAACAAAAAACTGGTGGAAGGACAAAAGTTCTATTGGAGACGGTTCCTATTCATAAACTAGCAGACATATTTGTTGCTAGTTTTGAGATGAGTTTTGAAGAGCAACTATCTATGCTGGATTCAGTTGACCTTAAAGTAAGGCTTTCAAAGGCTACTGAACTAGTTGATCGGCATTTGCAGGTTAGCTATTGCTATTCATATAGTTTTGAAATCTGCCCTGAATTTTCCTCTCGTCGTTTTGAATTTGTGTTGATGTTTACTTGTGGCAGTCAATTCGCGTGGCAGAGAAGATTACTCAGAAGGTGGAGGGCCAGTTGTCAAAGTCACAGAAGGAGTATCTCTTGCGCCAGCAGGTTCATTTCTTTTGGCACTCGGTTTTAGGCTATTGTCCGTAAGTAGGATGACTTATGACCATCAAACTTGTTTTTGCAGATGAGAGCTATTAAAGAGGAGCTTGGGGACAACGATGATGATGAAGATGATGTAGCTGCACTTGAAAGAAAAATGCAAGCTGCGGGAATGCCGTCAAACATATGGAAGCATGCTCAAAGGGAATTGAGGTATGCTGTGCTACAAGAAGATTGCTTTTGGTTGTGTGACTTTGTACCAACTTAAAGACATAATTTCCTTATTAGTAGTCTTCTTTTTCATGTCCTAATGCAGGAGACTGAAAAAGATGCAACCTCAGCAACCTGGTTATAACAGTTCACGAGTTTACCTGGAGCTGTTGGCTGATCTTCCTTGGGAGAAGGCAAGCGAAGAACATGAGTTGGATCTAAAAGCAGCAAAAGAACGTCTTGACAGTGATCACTATGGTTTAACCAAAGTCAAGCAACGGATCATTGAATATCTGGCTGTTCGTAAGGTTGATTGTTTGTCTTTCTTCTTCTACTTTAAAGTGAAGCATCTTCAGTCTCCTGGTTTTATCTTGATTGAAACTTATCCGTTGCAGCTTAAACCAGACGCAAGAGGCCCAGTTTTGTGCTTCGTTGGTCCACCAGGTGTGGGCAAGACATCTTTAGCATCATCTATTGCGGCTGCGTTGGGTAGAAAATTTGTTCGCTTATCTTTGGGTGGTGTGAAAGATGAAGCTGATATTAGAGGACACAGAAGGACTTACATAGGAAGCATGCCAGGGCGTCTCATTGATGGATTAAAGGTGAGTTTTTGTTTTTCAAAAGACATAGATATAACTTATGCTGAAGATATTTGAAAGAAACTTGGGGTTTACTTTGTAAAAGGAACTAAGTTGTAGCAGATAAGTTTGATCACTGTCTATCTATCTGTCTACCCTAAGAAATTATACGTGAAATAAAGTATCTTAGCTTTTCTGAAAACGGGCAGTTTTCAAACTGTGTAGATGCTTCAAATATCTGCGTGTCTCGTTTGACTACATTCATGCTGGTTGTTTGTTATATCTTTTTATCACTAAGGATTTCGCTCTGTTTTTATTTTATTTTAGAGGGTTGGTGTTTGCAATCCAGTTATGCTGTTGGATGAGATTGACAAAACAGGCTCGGATGTTCGGGGTGATCCAGCTTCAGCACTGCTGGAGGTTTTGGATCCAGAGCAGAACAAATCGTTCAATGATCAGTATCCTATCATGCTCTCTATTTCAACAAATATATTAGACTCAGCGTCCAAACTTTTGTTAGCCTTGTTTTAGGTGTCTTGAGTTTTTAATGTTGAACAACCATATTCTATTTTACGGATTCAAGAGTTACCCTTAACTGAAAAAATAGCTACCTGAATGTGCCATATGACTTATCAAAGGTGGTTTTTGTTGCCACTGCAAATAGAGTCCAGCCTATTCCACCTCCTCTGTTAGACAGGATGGAGCTGATTGAGTTGCCAGGCTATACGCAAGAGGAAAAGCTTAAGATAGCAATGCGTCATTTGATTCCTCGAGTTCTAGATCAGCATGGGCTGAGTTCTGACTTCCTCAAGATTCCGGAGGTACGTCATTACTTTTGTAGTTGTGACTTGGGGGTGGGCTTATGCAGTGTCTTACTTGTTTTCCTTCTTATACTGTGCATAGTCTATGGTCAAGAATATAATTCAGAGGTACACAAGGGAAGCCGGTGTTCGTAGTCTAGAAAGAAACTTGGCTGCTTTGGCTCGTGCAGCTGCTGTGATGGTCGCAGAGCATGAACAAACTCTTCCATTGAGCAAAGATGTGCAGAAACTTGCCTCTCCTCTGCTTAATGGTAGAATGGCTGAGGGAGGCGAAGTAGAAATGGAAGTTATTCCAATGGGTGTAAATGATCATGAGATCGAAAGTACGTTCCAGACTCCATCAGCTTTGGTGGTGGATGAGACCATGCTTGAAAAAATCCTCGGGGTAAAGCTCCTCTGCTCTATTCACTTATTATCTTTGGTGGTTGTTAACTGAGTGCTGTTTTGTTGGGTGCAATGCAGCCCCCAAAGTTTGATGACAGTGAAGCCGCTGATCGAGTGGCGTCAGCTGGCGTTTCTGTAGGTCTCGTTTGGACTACTTTTGGTGGAGAGGTCCAGTTCGTGGAAGCTACATCTATGGTGGGTAAGGGCGAAATGCATTTGACGGGCCAACTCGGAGATGTTATCAAAGAATCTGCTCAATTAGCTCTCACATGGGTAAACACACCTTCGCGTGAAACCTCTCACTCCCTACAGATTTGTAACATATGACAAGTCTTTAGTTGATCATCTATCCATGTTTTTGGTAGGTGAGAGCCCGTGCGTCGGATTTCAAGCTGGCACTTGCAGGGGACATGAATGTTCTTGATGGACGAGACATTCACATTCACTTTCCTGCCGGTGCAGTGCCGAAAGACGGACCTTCAGCGGGAGTGACTTTGGTGACGGCTCTCGTTTCACTCTTCAGTCAGAAACGAGTTAGAGCAGACACAGCCATGACCGGAGAGATGACACTCAGAGGTCTCGTCCTTCCCGTTGGTGGCATCAAAGATAAGGTAAGCTGCTTCTAGTTTCTAGCTAAAACCCGACATTAGGGTTCCATGTTATTTGGATTAAGTGTATAAAAAGTTTAATTGGATGAACAGATTTTAGCTGCACATCGGTATGGTATCAAGAGAGTGATTCTACCGCAGAGGAACTCGAAGGACTTAGTTGAAGTACCCGCAGCTGTACTCTCCAGTCTGGAGGTTAGTTATTTAACTCCATTGTTGTGGTTCTACATGAGCTTAGTCTGGTCTTGCTCCGATTTATATTATTTATCAAAAACCTTGAAACCCGACAGTAGCATATGTGGTTCGGGTTGGTCTGCTATGTTCTAAATTGGTATTTGAATGATTGGTGCAAACAGATAATATTGGCAAAGAGAATGGAAGACGTTCTGGAAAATGCATTCGAAGGAGGTTGTCCATGGCGTAACCATTCTAAATTATGACACGACTCCCAGAGTTGTGTCTTTAAGACCAAGAGTGTCAGACTCGGTGACTTGTGCTTGGCTCGTTTGGTAAAGTATCAGAATGTTTGCATCTCTCCTTTTCCCTCTCACTCGCCTCTCCAATATTGTGTAAGTTTGTGTATGTAATGGTGCTTAAATTTATCTTAACTAATTTAATTTACTCATCTCACAAAATCGGTACTCTCCCAATATTTGATAAACTATTCATCATGATACGAGTTGTCAAATATTAAAAACCGCCGCTTAAAAGTAAATCACATATATTTTTATTTTTATGGGGTGACGTCGTGACCATCTATTTTCTATTTTTCCCGAGAAGTATCATCCAGAAGTTTGGATTTCCTTCAGTCCTTCTAGATCTCCACGAAATGAAAGTCTAATACCAATTTCCCTACTAAATCAATAATTCTTGGTTAGATGTTGTTTTAGCGATTGGTTTGTAAACCAAAAACCAAGCCCCGTAATATCCAAAATTAAATCAATATTAAAACCTGACGTAAATCCGCGTTAACTACTGATTTAAATCCAGAAAATTCTCAAATCAATTTTTCAATTCTAAGAAGGGTTTTGTTCAAACTAAATTCTTTTTGCAAATCAAACCCTCAATTAAAAATCGTGCAAGTTAATCCTATGAAGTCTAAAGTCACCTGCAATATAGGACATGTGTATATTTGTAACAAAATTTAAATGAGTTTTGTGCAAAACAACCCGTAAACTAATTTTGTTTTGCAAATTTAACCTCCAATTTAAAAAATATGCAAATCAAAACAACAACTAATATGAAACGGAGGGAGTATGAGTAAGCTGATTTTCTTTCTCATGATATCACTAGGTTTCAAAATCAAGTTTAGATTTTGTTGTTTCGTTTTATGTTGATCTTTTGATATATGGAGAAAGACATTTGTGTGATTCTGATGTTTATTTATATATTAGATTATCTAAATATCATTGCCTATGAGTAGGAGTTTAGATATTAGATTATCTAAATAAACATCAAAATCACACATATTTACATAGGTCCGTTTTGATAAAAAAATAAAGTTAGTTTAAATGTTGTAAATGACATAATGTTTTGAATCAACATTTATAGTTAATGACAAATACACATATGCCCGTTTTAGTGGTGATTTATGACTTCGAGGTTTGATTTGCATATTTTTTAAGTTGGGGTTAAATTTGCAAAACGAATTTAGTTTGCGGGTTGTTTTGCACAAAACTAATTTAAATTTTGTCACAAATATACATATGTCCTATATTGCGGGTGACTTTTGACTTCATAGGATTGACTTGCACGGTTTTTAGTTGAGGATTTGATTTGCAAAAAGAATTTAGTTTAACGGTTGTTTTGCACAAAAACCTTCTAAGAACCTTTACTATTTATTTTAAAAAATTGGGAGTCTTAATCACGACCTGCAATGAATCTGTAGTTTACAGTAGAACATTAACTAGCTGATCTATTTTCTATTTTCCCCCGAAAAATATCATATAGCATTAGTTCTGAGTGATTTACACTTTGGGTGACTTTTTGACTTCTCTTTACAAAAAGAGGAACTTTTATTCAGAGGTGGACTTTTGGCCTGTGAAGATTACGAAATGCCCCATAATGAATCATGACGTGAAATTAACTGAGGTTTTCACTGTATCGGATTTATGTCTCCTTTGACAATCAGAACGTAATTTAACCGGAACCTCCGATCTCTGAGACGTACAGATCTCCAATCAGTTTCCTAAATCCTGGGATTAAGCATACGAAATTCTCCGTTTTATATGTATTCTATGGAGGACTCGTCTTCTATGTCTTCGGAAGTTGTTACTTTTAGAAAGTTAGATCTGTGGACGGTTTACGATTAGACGAACTAAGGAAGGGATAATACTATTTTGTACAGTTTTTATTGTACGAAAGAGTTGGATACGCCGGAAGATAGAAGAAGATGAAGTAGTTTTTGGCGATTATTGTGGTAATGGTGGCGGCCGAAACAGAGGTTCGGAAGGAGGATTATTTGAGGAGATGGAGAGGAGAGAAAGAGTGTTTGGAGGTTAAGATAGTGGGAAAGAGTAAGAAGAAGAGAAGCAAAAAAAAGAGAAGTAGATTGGATTTGTACACTTACATCGTTGGACAATTTACTACTGAATTCCACCATCCACAGTTGATAACGCGGACAGTTCGCCGGGGTACGATTTAATGGCCTACACAATTATGGATGGTTTCTCTTTGTATTGAACTCTCTCTCTCGGATTTGACAGTGGATGATTAAACTCGAAAGTGGATTATTATTTCACTTTAGTTGGACATCATATGTGTGTCTGTTTGGAGGTTGAGAGAGAGTGGGAGAGAAAAAGAAGATGAGCCAAAAACAGAGAAGTAGAAACAATATTGGAGAACAGCCAAGTAAAGGAAGAAGATGGAAAAAGCTTGGTGGATAAAAAAACAGTGGCTCAAAAAAAACTGGTTTTGAATGTGAAGAAGAGAAAGTCGAGTTGTTCCAATTTGGAAAAGTGAGAAGACAAATTAACCAAACACCAAAACATGATTAAGAAACTAAATATCAGCAGAACACAATTTATCCATGTGTGTTATAAGTAAGAAATATTACAATTTAAAAAAGTGAGGAGACAATCTAACCATACACCAAGACATGATTAAGAAACTAAATATCAGCACATCGACAACCCTAAGAACAACTATAATACTTGGGTAGCTCATATGGAGCATCTCTTTGTCTCAGTTGGAGACAACCTTTGTCTCTACTGGTGAAGATCGATCTCACTTGTGTCTTGACCCATCATGAACAATCACAGAAAAATTATGCCTACAAAAAGAGCATATCTGCATTGAGAAACCAAATTTATACTCAGAACACAGAAACCAAATTTACATAGTCAAACACATCTTGAATTATACATAACAATTTCAGGGAACAATTCTTATGTACACCTAAACGCATATCAAACTATCATAAAAAATGCAGCGAACTAAAGTCATACGATGAAACCAAACAAATGAAAGCTAGAAACGAATCCAAAAACTCATCAAGAAGAAATGATCAAACTGTTCCATATCACCAACATTCAAGAGCAGGGATCATGACCAGAAATCTAAAAGCATCCAAGACTAAAGCATCCAAGCAGATATAGAAAGCATCCAAGTGTGTTAGGTGATAGGTCTACATGAGTAAAGAAGTGAAAATTAAACAGAGCTCCTTGCTAAAACAGAGGATAAAAATAAGATAAAACAGAGCTCCTTTGTGTACCAATATAAAACAATCATACAAACAAAATATGATAAGATCAAGGTACGAATAGTGACAACCACTCTAAACAAAAGTTTAAAAGTAATAGTTTCAACATATTCTCCAAATATAAAACTTGAGTACATCTCAAGACATAATAATTTTTCTAAAAGATGCTTTAATGTATCGTGTGAATTCTAGCTTGTTTGGTATTCCATAGTAAAATCTTAAGCCAACAGAATCCCATTGAATGTCTCATCATACCTTCAAAAGCAAGATGGATACACAAATAACAAAACTATAAGGAAAACTAACACTAGCATTATGTAATCACCATCAAGAAATCTCAATTTGATAAAGTCAAAGCATTAATTAAGAATGAAACAAATCTTCTAAAAAAAAACTATTATACAAACTAACCACGTGAAACAAACTATCCACATCAAAATATCAAAAATGTTGACACTAGTTTAACAAACCATCCAAATCCAAAACTGTCCACAGTAGTGAGATCGACCATCCATTTCGAAACTGTCCACACTAGTGAAACAAACAATCCATTAGAACTATCCACAACAAAACTAAATGATAAGATCAAACTATCCACAATGATAACATAATCAGTGTAATTATCTCCAACTGATTATGTATGCAAGCGTATCTTGAGTCCACATCAAACTATTCATAAGCGAATACAAATGCAGTGGACATAAATTTGATAGTAGTGTGGATTGATCCTTGTAGACTGAATGATAACAATGGCTACCGAGATATGGCTCAAAATCATTTCGTAGTTATTACCTTTCAATTCGAAGACAAAAATAGACAAAATTTAGGATACCGTATCTATGTGGAGAAGGAATCTCAAATAATTTTGGGAATAAAAGAAACAGAGCAGAAATTCGTATCTTTCATGTCATTTGCGTAAGAAGCCGTTGTAGCTGGGTTTCATAGAGAGTCGCCACTGTCAGAAGAACGAGGATTAGGAAACCTAGCCATGGTTAAGGGATTAGATTTTGTTAGGAAAAAGGAGGCGAATTCTAAATCGACGAGCTCTGAAAATCTGAAATTAGGATTTTTCTATGATAGACAACGAGATACCTTCCATACTTCCCACGATTAGAGTGAAATCCAATTGAGACCCAACAAAAAACATCTTCCAACGGACCTAAATAGCCATATGAAAGTAATTTCAATCCGAGATTTCCAATTAAATACATTTCATAACGCGATTCAGAGAAAATTTATGATTGAATAGATTGCCAATTCGGGAGATATGAACTCCAAAATTTGGAAGGTGATTATGGAGAGGCAAAATAGTTGGGGATGATAATGAGAGAAACATAAATCGTAACAGGTGAAACAAAATGAAGAAGAAGAAAGTCGATGAACCCGAGAGACATACCTCTAGAAATGGCCGAGATCGGAGGAAGTGTATCATCGACGGCGGAATAGATTTTGGGTAAATCAGCGTGTTCTGTTTGACGGAGTAGAAGAAGGTAGAAAGAAGAGAGGTAAATGTAAAAAACAAATGACGGAAATGTGAAAGAGAGAAAATGAGGGCAGCTGAGTAAACTCACTTTGTGAAAGTCCACCACTTTTACAAAGTCCCAGAGTAAGTCTAAAAGTCCACCTGAGTGTAATTTTCTCCATTAGTTCTACATGAAGTTTGGATTTCCTTCTAGATCTCCACGAAATGAAAGTTCAACCAATTTCCCCACGAAAACAATAATTCTCGGCTAGATGTTCGTTTTACTGATTGGTTTTACTTTGTAAACCCAAAACCAAACCACATAATATCCAAAATTAACCCAATATTAATACTCGACGTAAACCCACGTTAACTATTGATTTAAACCCAAAAAATTTTCAAATCAGTTTCTCAATTCTAAGAACCCTTACTATTGATTCTAAAAAATTGGGAGTCTCAATCACGATCTGGAATCATGAGCAATGAAATTGTAGCTTACAGTAGAACATTAACTGGCCGAGCTCGAGGAAGAGTTCTCGGTGTGCCAAAGAAATGTTGGGGTGGGGAACTAATTGTGGAGAGAATCTCAAAATCTGATCAAAGTCTGTACTGTCGATACAATAGATGCGTGAAGGCGGCTGCAAAGGGGGTAAATCATTGTGATTGTTCTTCCCCATTTTTTTGGATATATTATCGATTTGTTTCACATTTCTTGTCAATGTTTGTGTATATAGCTCATCAACGACAATCATACTTTCAAGTGGGTTGATGATTGGTCAATGATGCAAAAATATTGCGTTTTCGTCATGAAAGACTTAAAGATGATGTAAGTTGTTGGAATAAGCTTGAAAGAAGCTTGAGTAAGTGAATGGTTAAAGAATCACAAGTTGTTTAGGAGATAGTTAAACATAAGTGACTTGTAATAGGATCAGGATTAAGGCTCTGTTATATAAGGAAATGTCAAAGGAAATGTCAAGTTGTGACATAACTTATGAGTTTAGAGTTGTGAGTTTGAGAGCTTAAGTTTTGAGAGATTTTCTTAAGTTATAATAAAAAGAGTTATTCTTTATAATCTTTGCGTTTCACAACACTTTCTAGATTCTATATTTGGTATTAGAACCTTCTACGATCTAGGAGATATGGCAGGAGAAGATGGAGAATTTAGCGTAGCCGTGGAGAAGCCAAAAGAAGGAGGAGGAACCTCTTCGATCATGTATCCTTTGCTCAACTCAACTAACTACACCGTGTGGGCTCTGCGAATGAAGATAGCACTCAAGGTGCATAAAGTCTGGGTGGTTATAGAGACCGATACGGTTCCACTCAACATTGAGAAGAACAACATGGCTATGGCCTTACTCTTTCAGTCAACACCGGAGGCGCTTACCCTTCAAGATGGTGAACTAGACACAACAAGAAAAGTGTGGGAAGCAATCAAAGCTAAACAATGTGGGAGCTGAAAGAGTTAGAGAGAGGCTAGGCTGCAAACATTGATGACTGAATCTGATATGATTAGGATAAAATAATCTGACAAGATCGATGAGTTTGCGGGAAAGTTATAAGAGATATCTTCAAAATCAGCCACACTAGGAGAGAGTATCCAGGAATCTAAGCTAGTCAAGAAGTTTCTCAAGTGTCTTTCACGAGTAAATTTTATACATATGGTGGCTTCTCTCGAGCAGTTGCTAGATCTCAAGACTGTTAGTTTTGTGGATATCGTGAGATATCTCAAGGCTTCTGAGGAACGTATCCTCGATGAAGAAGAAAGTCAGGAAGAACAGAGTAAGCTAATGTATGTGAATTTGGAGACTCATGTGAGCTTCCAGAATAGAGACTTTAGAGGAGATTCCAGAGGAAGAGGTCGAGGAGGAAGGTTCATGAGAGGAAGAGGTCGAGGAGGAAGATTCATGAGAGGAAGAGGTCGTGGACCTAATGGAGGAAGAGATATATCAAAAATCACGTGCTTCTGGTGTGATAAATTGGGGCACTTTGCATCACAATGCCCTGATCGCTTGCTCAAGCTACAAGAAACACATGAAACAAATGAAAACGATACAGAAGACGTAGACAAGCTCATTACGCATGAAGTGGTCTACCTAAACGAAAAGCATTGTGTACCAAACAAGTTCAAAACCAACATCAATGGAGAGATGGTTTGGTACCTTGACAATGGTACTAGCAATCACATGACTGGAGATAGAAGATACTTTTATAAGCTTGATTCATCTATCATCGGAAAAGTGAGATTCGGAGATGATTCATGTATTGATATCAAAGGGAAGGGTACGATTGCTTTCACAGATCTGAATAGATGACCAAGAGTAATGAGTGAAGTCTACTTTATACCGGATCTGAAGAGGAACATCATCAGCTTAGGGCAAGCCACAAAGTTGGGGTGTGACATAAGACTCAAGGGAGGCTATCGATGGAAAGTTACTCGTGAAAGCAGAAAGGTCTAAGAATCGGCTTTACAAAGTTTGAATGGGATTACAAGAGAATGATTACTTACATCTCTCAGCTACAAGTGTTTCAAGTAAGTGACATGCAAGAATGGGGCATGTAAACTTTGAAACACTGAACTCGATGATAAAGAAGGAACTTGTCCAAGGAGCACCTAAGAAGAGTCTTAAGAAAAAGATTTGTAGTTTGTGCTTTCTTGGAAAGCAAAAAAGATTGAGTTTTCCACAAGCAACTGTCTATCGAGCAACAAAGAAGTTTGAGCTCATTCATGGAGATCTCTGCGGTCCCATAAACCCGAGTACAAGTGCAGGAAATAGGCACATCTTTGTGCTAATCGATGATTACTCTCGCTACATGTGGACGATTTTGATGAAAGAGAAAAGAGAAGCTTTTAAGAAGTTTAACAGCTTCAAAGCCATGGTTGAGAAGGAATTGGAATCAAGGATACAAACTTTCAGGACATATAGAGGAGGAGAATTTGTATCTCTTGAGTTCATTTTTTTTCTGCCAAGACTCGGGAATCAAAAGACATCTCACCGCTCTGTATACACCTCAACAAAACGGAGTTGTAGAGAGAAGAAACATAACGTTATTAGAGATGGCGAGGAGTATCTTGAAGCATATGCGCATGTCTAATTATTAATGGGGGGAAGCCATTAGACATTCTACATACTTGTTGAATCGTGTAGCAACAAAATCGCTTAAGGAAAAGACTCTGTATGAATGTTTTAGGGAAAAGCGGCCGAGTATTGAGCACATTTGAATATTTGGCTGTACTGCATATGCAAAGGTAGACAAACCACACTTGAAGAAAATTGATGACAGAACAAGAATGCTTGTTCATTTTGGGACAAAACCAGGATCAAAAGCATATCGCTTACTTGATCCAAAAACAAAGAAGATAGTGGTGAGTCGAGATGTGGTCTTTGATGAATCAAAGGGATGGAACTGGAAGAGTACATAAGCAAAGAAGGAAGACCACGATTCTGTGCTCGTTTTTGGTGATTTTGGTGATGATGGAACGCAAGAACAAACAGAGGTTCTTGAATAAAATAATGAAGACAACAGTGATCATGATACACAGGAGGACAATGAAACAGAGAATGATAGAGAATATCAATGTAGACCATACAGAAGAGCTGAGAAAATCTACGAAAGAGAAAATAAGGCCGAAATATCTTGATGACTACATTCTACTTGGAGAGCAAGAAGGAGAAAGGCTTTTGTTGTGTTTGAATGATGAGCCAAGAACTTCTTTGAAGCTAAGGAATCAAGAGAGTGGATACTAGCATGTGAAGATGAAATCGCGAGTATTATGAAGAATCATACGTGGACTCTTGTGGAGCTTCCTGTTGGAGCTAAACCAACTGGCTTAAACTGGGTGTTTAAGCTCAAACTCAACTCTGACGGAAGCATTAACAAGCATATGGCTCGTCTTGTCGCAAAGGGATATGCACAACGGTATGGGGTGAACTATGATGAAGTATTTGCTCCGGTAGCTCGACTAGAGACAATTCATCTGCTCATTAGTTTAGCAGCAGCAAGTGGATGGGAGATACATCATCTTGATGTAAAAACTGCTTTTCTTCATGGAGAACTAAAAGAAGTTGTCTATATCACTTAACCAGAAGGTTTCGAAGAGAAAGGGCATGAAACAAAGGTGTGTAAACTCCATAAGGCTCTGTATGGTCTTAAGTAAGCACCAAGAGCATGGGACATCAAGTTAAATCAGATGCTTAAGGAGTTACGTTTCGAAAAGTGTTCAAAAGAGCCAATGGTCTATTGTATCTAAAAGTATTCGAAGAGTAGGAGTCTCTCTTCCCAAGTCCAACAGCAGCATCTTCAGCAACATTAATTCATTGGTCAGTGTTCTCATAGCTCGGTATTCGGCCTCAGCGCTTGAGCAGGCCGCCACCTTTTGTTTCTTGCTCTTCCATGTCACCAAGTTGCCTCCAATGAAGGTGCAATAGTCGGTTGTGGACCTCCTATCTTCACGGTCACTGGCCCAATCCGCATCACAGTAATGAACGATGTCGGAGCTCCCATTGCATCTCATCCATATGCCTTGGCCGGATGTTCCTTTGAGATATCTCAGAATCCGATCCACCATCTCCCAATGGTACTTCTTTGGAACTTGTATGTGGTGGCTAATCTGATTCACATCAAAGCAGATGTCAGGCCCAGTAAGAGTAAGGTAGATGAGCTTACCCACTATTTGGCGATAAAGTTTGGGATCGTGGAACAGCTCATTGTCTCCGATCTCTCCTTGATGCGTTTTGTATGAATCCTCCAATGGTGTCTTAGCCGGTTTAGCATTCTTCTTGCATACTTCATTCAAGAGATCAAGTATGTACTTCCTTTGGGATATAAAGAGACCTTTTCTTGCTCTACAAACCTCAATCCCAAGGAAGTACTTTAGTGTACCCAAATCTTTTATCTCAAAAACAGATTGCAAATATGATTTAGTCTCTTGAATCCCTACCTTTTCATTCCCAGAGATGATCATATCATCCACGTAAATGAGAATGACTACAATAACTTCCTTACGTTGTAGGGTGAAGAGAGTGTGATCGGCTTCTGATCTTTTGAAGCCTCGGTCAAGAAGAGTGATGCTCAACTTTCGATACCACACTCTCGGTGATTGCTTCAAGCCGGAAATCGGTTTCCGAAGCTTGAGAAACTTTCCCGACTTGACAATATGCTCAAGACACTGTGGTGAAGTCATGTAGACTTCCTCATCGAGCTCTCCTTGGAGGAAGGCGTTCTTGACATCCATTTGCCATAGTTTCGACTCTAGATTAGCCACCAATGATAGCACAACTCTAACTGTGTGTAGTTTGGTAACTGGTGCGAATGTGTCGCAGTAATCCTCTCAGTAGGTCTGAGTGAAGCCTCGTGCCACTAACCTGGCCTTGTGCCTTTCAATTTCACCACTACTTAGATACTTGAGCGTGAAAACCCATTTGGAGCTCACAACCTTCTTTCCCTTAGGTATATCCGATTCATCCCAAGTATGATTCTTAATCATAGCTCCTGTCTCATCACCAACAATATTATATTATTAATTATTTTGGATAGGATTCCGAATGTAACAATATTTGTTTTTTTCATTTTATAGCTGAATGATGGTCTTGTTATGGATTTGATACGTTAGAGTTGAATAACTTTGTCATTGAAGTTGTTCTTAGTCTCACTTGTAATGATACCCGATGTGAAGATATTTAGGGTGATTTTCAACTCGTAAGTGTTTTGAATTGCATTCATTACTTCCACAAAAAAATAGATTATCTAACTTATACTTTTTAATTTGAACAGCTACATACCAAGAAAATAAATCGGTTGAATGACATGGTTTATGTGAAATATAATTGTGCTTTGCAACGTCGATATAAGAAGAGTTGATCATATTCTCTTGGATGATATAGATGAAAGTAGTGAGTGTTTAATGGGGAGAATGGAATGAAAATTTTAAATGATGAAGGCAATGATATGGTATTTGAAGATGATGAATAAACATGGAAACATGTTAGCCAAGCTTCAGGAAGAGTTTATCCATCTTACTAGAGCAACGACAAATTCAGGATTTGTAATATCCATGAACTGTCTTCTTAGTATGTACCCATGGTTAGTATGTTCATGACATACTCTACCCATCAAACTTTCATGCTCCAATATCCATTTTACAAATTTCTTAATTGTTTCTATAAGGTGAGCGCCTTCGCGCGCCTAGCCTACATGCACTTGTCACTGTCAATATCCATGAACTGTCTTCTTAGTATGTACCCATGGTTAGTATGTTCATGACAATACTCTACCCATCAAACTTTCATGCTCCAATATCCATTTTATAAATTTCTTAATTGTTTTTATAAGGTGAGCGCCTTAGCGCGCCTAGCCTATATGCACTTGTCACTGTCAATGTCGCCTCCAAGCGCCTCTCGCCATTTTAAACTGAGGTATACACTAGAGCTATTCTAGTTATAAATACATACTTTTTTTCCGGCATACTAAATTTATTAAGAAACTAGAATATTACAGCACTTGTCAAATACAATATGTAGAGTTTTGGCCCATACATAACAAACATCTATAACCACTTTATAACATAGGAACTAGATCTCTGTCTTGCTTTTTTGCTAAGGCATCCGCTGTTGTATTTTGCTCTCTTGGAATGTCCTGAAATTCATAGGAAGAACTAGTTCCTACGAAAGTGAGAATATCACCTGTATAAGCACTTAACTCATTTGAATAGCTTTTTGTATGAACTTGGGTCTTTTGTAACTTATGGAGCTGAGTGTAGAGTACCTTACAATCACCCATAAATCGAATTTTCATGAAGCCTAACTTTTTTAGTTGCAGTACCGCTTCCTTTAGTGCCAAGGCTTCAGTTTCTTGAGGACTGGCTATTGGATCAATAGAAGCCGAACCTTGTAGTATAGGATGACCATAATTACTCTGAAGAATCCATGCAATACCTGCTCTTTCCTTATCATTGACCCATGAACCATCTACAAAACAAAGATGATGATTAGTGGATTGGCTTTTCTCTCTGCTATTCTCTCTGCCTCCTATGTGGGTACTATTATTCATATTATCTCCTGAACTTATGGCTTCTTTCCAGAGCTTAAGATCAATTAATGCCCTATGGATGAGCAAAGGGATAGACCATCTTTTATTTTTAAAGAGCAAATCATTCCTCATATTCCATATTTTCGAACCAATAAAGAGGAATAATGGCGATTTCTCATGTTTATTCAGTGCCAACCATTCCCTAATATTTTGATGAAGAGAATTATTAAGTAGGGTATCACCTGAAGGATTTTGAATAGGTGATAGACTCCATATCTCTCTTGATATTCTGCATTGAAAAAGGAGATGGTTGATAGTTTCTATATTCTCACCACAGAATAAACATTGTTGATCTACCTTGATTTTTCTTTTCAAAAGTGTTTCAGCTACTGGAAGTCCATTATGAATAACTTTCCACCAGAAGATCTTTAGCTTTGGAGGTAAGGAGAGATTCCACAACTTTTGGTAGAGATCACGACTCTCTGAGTGATGGAGATCTAAGTTGCTTATCTCATGATGCTGCCTTGGTAAATTAAAGCCTGACTTAACTGAATATTCACCATCTTTGGTGTAGCTTCTTAATTAATGGAATATCTTCCTGACAGACAAATTGTTGAAGTTTTGATTCGTCCCAGATTGTAGTACATGGGATAAATAGTTGAGACACTGTTAAGTCATTTTGTGAGTAAACATTTGATTGCAATGCAGGAGTAGGTGGGTTTCTTGGAAGCCACTTATCTTTCCAGACACAAATTTGATTTCCATTGCCTACAACCCATCTTATTTCCTGCATTAAAAGTACATTACCTGCCAGTATGCTTCGCCATGTTTGACTGGGTCTGGCTCCAGGAGTTGCTTTCATAAAAGGTATTTTGGAAAGTATTTAGCTTTATATACTCTAGACATCAGAGATTGTGGATATTGGAGAAGGCGCCAGCTCTGTTTTGCAAGAAGAGCTGTATTAAAATCCTCTAAATTTCTGATTCCAAGGAGGATCTCCTGTCTTCTTAGGATTTGTAATTTTATTCCATGCTATCCAAAAAATCTTGTATTTTTCTTTATCTGATGACCACCAGAATCTTCTAATTGCTGCATTCATTTGATTAGTTAGTTTTTGAGGGAGCAAGAAGCAAGACATACAGTAAGTAGGCAGGGTGGTAACTACTGATTTGATTAAAAAATACATACATTATCCCATAACACTTCTTTATTTTAAAAAATACTTGTTCGAGACTGAAAAATAATAAACCGAGACTGAAAAATATATTTTTAAAAACATAAATTTTGAAAAATAATAAACCGAGACTGAAAAATATTGATGATTAACGAGATGTTAAACCCGTGATTAACGGCCCATCTCTGATCTATACTTATCATTGCCAACATATTTCTTACTCTTAGGGAAAGTAGCTAATTATTTTAGGGAAACACACATGAAATCCTACAATCTCTTTTTGTTTTGTTCTAAAAAATTGGCAGAGTAAACATAAAAGTTGGAGCAAAAAAGAACGTTTAAACACGTCTTACATAAAATAAAATATTATGAATTCGAAATTTAGTGTCTCAACACAAACAAGTAGAAAGATATATGAACACATGAAACTCTTCTTTTGGTTTATGCCCATCAACAAAATCATTTATTCAAACGAAGTCCAACACAATTAAACAAGGAAAAATCGATTTCTAATTTATTCCATCCTTTGTTGTAAAAGAAAAAAGAAGGGGCTTTCACTAATCACTTGAAAACCCAAGTGATTTAGTTTTCTTTTTCCAAACCTTCTTTTAGCCGGAGAGAGCTGCGTTGATAGCACTGTGAACCTCAACACCAATCTGCGCCTCTGCTTTCTCAAGATCTGTTGCCGCAGAAGCAAGTTTCTGTGTGAACTCAGCTAAACCCTTTTGGACTTGGCTAGGGTCAATGTTTTCAAGCGGCACAGCTTCAATCGCGATGATGTCAGCGACAGAATTTGCGTGGAGGAATGCGAAACCACTGCTCACGAAGTACTTCTTCACGTCAGTGCCTTCATGAACGGACATGATACCTGGTTTCAACTCAGCGATTGTTGGAACGTGTCCTGGCAAAACACCCATTTGTCCTGTTGTTGCGGGAATGATCACCATGTCGACCTTCAAGTAGGTAAAGAGAAACCAATAAAGCTTTGAGTTAGGACTATACACAGAAATGACACCAGTTACGAAGTACGAGTTAGTTTTAAAGAAAAAGACGGTGATGATATATTAATCTGCAAAGAAAATAGCTTTTGATGCATTCTCGTGAGCATATACCACAGCGAATGCACTATCTACAGCATACTAGTAAACTACGAGAATCTGAGTGCTATACGATATAACAGTTACTAGATTATTGGTGCCCATGGAGATGAAGTCATGAAGATTATGAAATTATAACCAACATTAGGTCTACATGTATACCACATCATACATCAGCAGAAGAGAGAAGATATTACATAAACCGATTAACATATATTAAAAGTCAGCACTTAGGTTTCGTCATTATCATAAAGGAATAACACTGGCCATCAATCTCGCCATTTCAAGATATATAAATAGCCCATATATTAAACACACGGAATATTTGCCATTAACATTTGTGTGGGAAACCATACAAGCCAGAAGAAGACTAAAATTGAGATAATTTCTATGCACAGAGATAACAAACCTCTTTTAAGAGTTGTAATGCAAGATCAACAAAGAATCTAGAGGTCGTGGATTAATCAACTAGTCTCAACATTTCAGTGATGAATCTAACAAGCAACATTATTAATCACTTACAGTGCCACGTTTTTTAAGACATTCAGAAACTAAAAAATCAGCACTTGTGCTACTCTCAGGTTTCGCCATCCAAACCCTAAAACTTAGCGCCGTCAGATCTAGCCAAAACCAAAGGTCCTAAGACCTAATCAAGCACATTTTCATTTCTTATCATGGATCAAATACCAGCGCTAATCTCTTATTTTTTTGGGAACAAATCCGAAATGCTGTTTGAGACTTTCCACAAATCCGCAGATGAATCACCAATCAAAAGTCACATATAATACAATATCCAGATGTTACCACGCGAGAGATACCAGGAACAAACCACAGATCGAACTCTAGATGAAAAATGGAAACGACGATCGAAGAATATGAAAACCGACCTCTTTACCGGAAAGCTCAGATGCGTATGGGAGGACGAAATTGACGGTGAGCTTCGTCGGAATCGAAGACGCAGTCGAAGGACGTGCTTTCATGAAGGAAGAAGGAGTCTGCGGTGGGTCCATGTTCGGTGCGACTTTCTTCCATGCCTCGACGAAAGTCGAATCGATCGTCGACGGAAGTTCCGTTGAAAAGGCACGAGATGTCGCCGATTTCGAGGATGCGGCGGCCACAGATCGGGAGAGGAGGCGAGAAGCTTGTCTGAACATGGCGGCGATTTGGTGGTGGTGATGAGTCTCGGGAAATTGGGAATGCGTCGCAGAGGAATGAGAGAAGATAGAGAGTCAATAGCGAATCCGCACTCTTAAAAATGCTTGAAAGCTCAGGTGTTCACCATGTTTAAGATAGTTCGCTATTTTTTATGTTTCAGACCCACATCAGCTAGGTAAGATATACTCTTAAGTAATTAAGCCCATTCATGGCCCATCCAACTATTGTCCTATAACAGAAATATGACATACAAAAGACTGTCAGATTTTGGATTTTAGTTCAGTTTATGTTTAGCATTTCAAGTTCTTCGGTTTTTGGTAAAAATTCTGACAAGATTAAAACTGAATGTAAAATAGATCGAGGATGTGATGCTAATTCTTTCCAAAGAATTACAATTTTGTTCCACTTTTCAGATTTAGAGGAAGCTATTGGGAGATGGACTTAAAAAAAAACTAAAATTTTAAAATTGCATTGTTATTGGTTTATGAATTCTTACAATCTTACAAAAATTCATTGTTATTGGTTTGATGACTTTTAAATTCCATACAAAAATTATTGTTATTCAAAAAGTTTGTATTTTAATGATTTCATTAATCCATTAAATCCTTTTTACTGGTATATGGATTTTAAACAATTTAACTCATGAAACAAAAAAATTTATAATACTATCTTTAACCCTTAGATTTTTCAAAATCATGATAGTAAAATATTTGGATAAATTTCTTAAATATACAAACTCTCTGAAAATCTACCAATAACTCTTTATAGATTTAACAATTCTATCAACTTTTAAAATTTTGCAACTCTATGTAAATTCATTTCCCAATAATCCCCCCCCCCACATTAAGTGGGTGTTATTGGACGTTGTATTTGAAATGAACTGAAATCCAATTACAATTCAGTGTTATTTAATTAATGATTCTAAATTATGTTTTTAAATCATGTGTTATTCGATACTCCCTCTGTTTCAAAATATAAGGGGTTTTAGAGTCTTAGTTTTTGTTTCAAAAGATAAGGGGTTTTAGAGTTTTAATGTAAAACTAAATGTGTTTTTATTACTTTAGATTATTTATATTCTGAAAATTTGTTATTCATTGGTTAAAATGTTTTAGAATTGATCATAAAATATTTTTTATTTCAAAAAGTACAAAAATTAAATGGCTTCTTAATTTGTGTGCAAAAACCTTAAACCCCATATATTATGAAACAGAGGGAGTATTTTATTTGTAATCTGTCATTAAAGATTTTCAAATCTAGTGTTACTCAATCAAGACTTTAAATTCAGTGTTATTCAAAACTATATGATTTTTAAAATCTTTATATTTATTGATTCATTTGAAATGAATTCTAATGGAGTTCAATGAGTAAATTATTAAAAATAGAACCTATAAGATACTACAAAGATTTTAGAATCAAATGATATGGATTCTTTAAAATAAGAACAAAAAAAAACAAATCATATTAGTATTTGCAAATCAATTTTCGTGAATGGAGCCACCACGTTAACTCTCAGCCGCGGAATTACCAAGATGCCCTTAATGAAAATCTATTATTAAATTTTCTGAATTTTCTTTTTTAATTATTTCAAATTTCATTTTTTATATAAAAGTTCATTATTTCCTTATTAATTTCCTTATTACCAAGATGCCCTTAATGAAAATCTATTATTAAATCTTCTGAATTTCTTTTTTAATTATTTCACAATTTCGTTTTTTATATAAAAGTTCATTATTTCCTTATTAATTTCCTTATTAAATATTGATAATTATCCTTTTCTTTTTTCCTCGATTTATATTTATCACTTAAATAAATATCCTAACTATCATATTACCGCACCACTTTTCTGGAAGAAATCAAATAATTAGGTATTTTAAAAAAACTCTAGATTTTACAACCGACTTAGTCCTATTTAACAAGCAAAATAAACAGAATTTCGTTTCTTCTTTTTCGTGTTCTAAATTCTTCGATTCCATATTTCATCTTTTGTCATGTAGGTTTATAGTTATTGCTAGATCTTAGTTGTATTAGATCTAATGTTTAACTGATTATTCGTTATTTTCTGGAAATTTTATTCAAAGAATCGCATCTAACTTCTACTTCTTTTACCTTTATAACAGTAAATTCCAGGTTTGTTAGCTAATTGAGTCAAAGAAATCAACTATGGTACCAACTCAAAAAAAATGCATTGACAAAAATTAGTGGTATGTACATCTTTCGTTTTTATTTTCAACTTAAATCTTATGAAACCCTAATTTGAATAAACTTATCTAAAAAGATTTTGTAAAATGTGGGTTTAGGTGTGCGGATTGGGGGGGAGGGGGTTGTTATTTGGTAGTGGTGTTACAATGTGGGGTTTGGGTTATTTAGGGGGTGGTGTTACACTGTGGGTTTGGGTTTAGGGTGTAGGGTTTATATTGATGGGGTAGGGTTTAGTTTTTGGTGTATTTTAAAAAAACTTGAATTATTACAGAAGAATTTCATAATAAAAAAATCATTTATTTGAAATTTATATCTACTTTCAAAATTACATTCACAAATAGAAAAAAAAACTAAAACAACTAAAGAAAATCCAGAATTGAAAGATAACAAAACTAATAAATTTTTAAAAGACCTCAACTATATAAAGATAGAATCTATTTCAAAAATATTGAAAATTTTAACTATCGAAATGAATTGGTAGGTGATATGCAAGACACAAACAAGACATAATAGATACATAAGTAAAAGAAAAGAAAACAGTGAAAAAGAAGATGAAAAATTTAGAAAAGAAAAAGAAAAGTCGAACATGAGGAAAAAGAAAGGAAAGAAGAAATAATGGAATGTGAAGAAAATTCCAAAACAAATGAAGAATATTACGTAGAAGAACAAGAAAGAGAAGATAAAAATAAGACACCTCAAGATTACAAAAATAAGAAGTTTGCGAAAACAAAAACGATGAATACAATAAAAAGTTGTACTACTTATATTATTTAAATCTTTAATTAATAATTGTATTTAAAAAATATTGTACCCGCACAAGGTGCGGGACAACCACCTTGTCTAAAATATTATAAAACCTAGATAATTGATTTCAAATACATAATTGAATAACACACCCTTCAATTGTTTTGTTAAGAAAAAATAAGTAAAAACTGAATGTAATATAGATCGATATAGTGCGTTCAGTTTTTTTTTTTTTTTTTTTTTTTTTTTTTTTTAACGTCTAGTGAGTTCAGTTTCTAATCAAATGAAAATTCGGTTAGCTCACTCAACTGTGCTCTCAATTTTTATGTTGACGAAAAACTTTAACCATTACATAAATCACACTCTCTTTAATTCTAAAACCCTACCATTTCATCCAGAAAAACCCTAATTTTACACCAGACACAATAATCAGATGTGTTGTAGAGAACTAACTACCTAACACTTTGAAGAAACTTGTACTTCTTTTAACATATTTACATGAAGAAAAAGAAGAAGAAAAAAATGATATACCCCATTGCATCTTCCTCAAGCAAACTCATCAATGAAAAGTTTCCTTTTTCGCTCTCACTTAACATAGACGACCTCCAACCCTATTAATACTTATTTAAACTTCTGAAGGGGAGTTTTCTGCAAAAGAGACAAGAGCCGCCACCGTAGAAACATCAGAGACGATTTCTTTCATTTTGATTCATTTTTCTGCACTCTTTGGATTTAAGAGCTTCAAGGAGAAAATCTCGCCTTTGTATCACCATATAGAGAAGATTTCTAGACTCTTTTATTTCTTATTGAATCTATTGATTATAATCCCTCTTCATCATCTCTTTGCTTGTCATTCATGATTATGTGTGAGCAGTTCACTTGCTAGGCTAAACTTTTATCATTCGAATTGGGATTATCGATTGGATTCTTCATCTTTACTTGTGCATATTGCCGCTTGCTTTTCTGATCAACTAGTATCGGATCTTGGGTTAATATACTCTCTAAAAGCTTGCTATATTGTTAAAACTAGCATTTGATGAGCAATACCTCGTAACCATCAAAAATTGAGTCTCTGAGTATTGTGAGCAATGAAATCTTAATGCATATTTTCAGCTTGTAATAACCTTTGAAAGTTGAGTCTATTAGATTGTTAAAACATAGTGGTTGGAGCCACGAAAGTGGGAAAACCATATTGTAGTGATTTGAGTTCAAGAACGGTTTTTTTTATCCCTTTCTCTTGATTATTCGTTTATGATTTATGAATCTCTGCAATTTACCTAATGCCTAGTACTGTTTTCTCTTATTGAAGTTGCATTGCCTTTTCATTTTATTTACAGTATTATCTCTCTGAAAAACCAAAACCACAATCATATTTTGTTTAAGCTTTATTCGACTGTCATAGCTTGTACTACATCTGATAGGTCTCTGTGGATCGATCTCAATCTATACTTACCTCGTTGTTGTGCATTTGCAGGTATTTAAGTTGGGCTATTACTTGATACAAACCCACACACATCAGAAACAAAGGAAACATGTTTCTGTTTTGCAAGGGTACAAATGGCACAATAAAAAGAGCTTTTATTCCTTTTGTTTTAAACCAAGTACATTTGTAACGAAATCAGTTTTGCTTACATATGGATGTCATAGTCTACTCTACTATGCCATAGGGCAGAATCAACAACGACATTAGCACAAATTGGAGACTCTTGTGTAAGCGATTCCTCAATAGCAGTAGTATCTAGGACATAGAGGTTTGAGATCTGTTCACCCTTTCCAAACATCAACCCCTTGGTAGGATCGTGTATCATGCAAGAATCTTCATCAAACAAGACACAATAGTGTAAATCCTTTTTCCAACTGGCTGACACTTACAAGTTTGAAAGTCTGGTACTTAGCGGATATTATCTATCACTCAGCCTGATTCTGCCTATACCAGTGATTCTCGCTCCTAAACAAGTAGGTAGAGTAACAGAGGAGTTGAAAGATTCAGACAAATGCTCAAAGAGTTTCCTATCATGTGCAACCTGATGTGTGGCTCCACTGTCTACTATCCATGATCAGAGGATAAAACGTTTTTCGTTGTTCTCAAAATGCATCAATGAAGCGTAGAATAGAGTTAGAAAAAACCATAGCAGGTAAGGCATTAATTGTGCTACCAGAAGTAGAAGTCACAATGATGTTTTGAGTATTTGTAGGCTGTAATTGCGAGTTGAATTGAAGTAAGCAATAACGCCTTGTATTTGATCTTTAGAGAGACTGGTGAGCATGGTGGAGAAAGAATCGTTTTCTGCAGTTGGAGTGTTCAGAGAAAGATGAGCCACCACTGGTTTAGAATATCCAGATGGTTTGGTTGTTGTTTGAAACCCGTTGGATAACCGTGGATTTTGACCACTGTATGTATCTGGAATGTGTGCAAACAGGACAAGGTTTGTTGTAGTGTAACTAAGAAGCATTGACAAAAGCTTGCATAGGAGTAGGTGCAGAGATCTGAAAAGCTGTAGCATTTTTTGACAAAGATTTTAAAATAACTAATCCAATAAGGGGGGATTTTAACTTTGATTTGTAAATCCACTAAAATCCATGATTCAATAAATCCCCCTTAGTCACTGGAATGAGATTTCTCTGACTATGATCTTAATCGAGTAAGTTGTAGATCTCAGAAAGGCCATGAACATGTTTCTTTATGAAAATTCGGCTTCTAATGACGGCATATGAATCATTCAAGCCAGCAAAAAAAAATGAATCACTTTAGCATGTTCTGCCTTAGTATTTATAGATCTGCAACAGGACAAGTGTCGACGCAATCTGCACTGTCAAGTTCGTCCCAAAGAGTCTTCAATGCAGTATAATATGTAGCCAAATCCATTGATCCTTGCTGGAGTGACCATATTTGTTGAGACAATTGACATTATCTTGGAAGATTTGTGATATGAAATCTAGCCATCAAATATTTCCACATCTCAGATGCATCATTGTTAACGTAGTATACTCTTGTAATTCTGCTTAGAAACTGAATCTAAAAGCAAAGATTTAACCATTGAGCTACACCTAGACCATAAAGTTTCAATGCGATTCGCTTGGACGAGCAACATACCCATCAATGAAAGCAAGTTTATTCTTATATTTTATTATATAAAGCTGGATGCGCGCGACGTGGTTGCGACACGTAGGATTTTTATAAAATTTAGGATTGCGACATGTGTCACTTTTAATGTTATGTCCGTTAAGATCGTGACATGTGTCTTAGAAAAAAAGAAAAAAATAATAATTAAAAAAAATTAGATAAAGGAAAAAAAAACGAAATTTTAATCTTTTATAGTTAAAAGAAAAAAAAATTATATTGTCATATCCTAATAGAAAAAGGTTTCTCATTCATCAAATTTATATTATCCAAACACATATAAGATTCAAATTAATGAAATAAATAAAATCCTATTAGTACATGAAATAGGTTAGGTTTAGTTAATCTTTTATAGTTAAAAGAAAAAAAAATTATATTTGTCATATCCTAATAGAAAAAGGTTTCTCATTCATCAAATTTATATTATCCAAACACATATAAGATTCAAATTAATGAAATAAATAAAATCCTATTAGTACATGAAATAGGTTAGGTAAACTAAATTTCCTATAACTGCATGGAATAAGTTACATGAACCCCTATAAAAAGAGAGTTAAAGTAGTCTTTTTTTTCTCATTCACAAACTCATCAAAGCAAACAACATGATAGCAATACGTATGATTTTTATAACTCACAAAATTGCGATATGTGTAATAAAATAATGATAATAAAAAACTAACTAATAATGAAAATGAAAATTTATAATGGTCTGAGTCAAAAACAAAATTGAGAAAGAAACAATATAAATAGAAAACTAACAAATTAATTATCAAGCAACTAACTAATATTAAGAAAATATAATGAACCGATATTCTAATTTTAAATAGTTTAATATATTTTCAATATTGTTAGGTAAAAAATTATTAAATAAAGATTTCATCAATTGAAATCTCTTGAATGGAATAATAAAGTTTTGTTGAATTAATTAATCAGTTGATCATATTTAGACATATATAAGTCTTTCTATATTGGATAAAAATAAAAATAAAACAAATTAATTCATTTTTTATATCATGAATTCAAAAAAATATCAATTACAATAAAAACGTAAAAAGGTTACCGATCTTATTTTATTTAAATATTTTTATCGGGTTTTTAATATTATTCTGTTTACTTTAAAATGATCAAATTTGGTTTAATATTTTTCCATGATTTTATTACAAAATCTTAAAATAAACCCGCGTATACGCGGGTCTTAATCTAGTATAAATATATAATGCAATCTTCAATGCTAAAGTCCAATTATCATAACTCGAACTATGGAGTACCTCGGATATGAGTGAAAGACGAGGATTTTCTCCGCTAGTTAGATAGTATGGTGAATGTATCCTATGAAAGCTACGAGAGTAACAGAGTCGTCGGAGCTTCAGTTGATGGAGATTCTGGAAAATTTGGTGAAGAAGCTTCAGGAATAGAAGCTCTTTGTGCGAACTATGTGGATTTTCCGGCGAGGATTTGCGAAGAACCACCATTGTTGAAGATTATCCGAGAAATTTGTGATTTTCGGTGGAATAGCCGAGAAATCAATCACAGATTTGATAGAAATGAATTTGTCGGGAGAATCACCGAAGAACTTGAGGTCAAAACGAAAGAGAGAAGGAATAAAACGGAAGGATCACGTGAGAAAGAGTAAATGGTCAAAATTTTCATATCATTCTGCAAATGGTCAAATACACAACTTTTAACAATCAACACAAGTCTCAAAAGGCTCTAAGATCATAATAGTTTTCCTAAACACACAAATGGGAATTAATCCAGTTTATCTTCCATAGGAAAAGCCATTTGCTATGATTTGTCTACGAAAACGTTTCATTTATTGTCCCTGTAATAAGAGAACGCAAGAAGTAGATTGTGAGGAAAAGCTTTTAACAACGATGAACATCTGACATCAATTAAAGAGTGGCTTTGCTTACCTCTTGACAAATGAATCATCTTCAGTGTTTATCACAATCTTTTCACCTGCCTCGAGATAAGATGGTACCTGAAGAATCAACAGTTATTATGGTAGTTAGACCAATCAGACTAGTTCTTGATCGCGGTAAGATTGACGGTTAAAGAAATTGAACTTACCTGAATAGTTGAGCCATTATCAAGAAGAGCTCTCTTGTAGCTGAAATATAAAGAAACAGAGCGTTTTCACATAACTTATGTAAGACGGATTCACGATGTTGAGGCAACCAAATTGGTACATGTGTGAAACCATAATATGTCAAGAGGAATATGCCGAAAAGGTAAGAAAAAGACATACCGAGGAGCTGATGTTAAGCCTTTCATGGGAAGTTGTGTTTCTTCAATTGTGCATGTGACATGCTTAGGCAGAAATGCAGCTAAAGCTCTTCCATCATACAGCTGCAACTGAACTTTCATTTCCTCTGTCAAAACACAATAATACATATCAAGGAGAAGGCAAAAAATAAACAGATACGATAGCGATTATATAACATGTCATGCCATGCAAATGGTTTCTACTTTCTAGCAAGAGAATCAAAAACACTACAAATGTTCATCATCGTGCTATAACAACCTTTTAAATATACAGACGCTTTGCCAAATATGTCCAATGGCACTTCAACTTGCTCAAACGTATCGGGCCTGTTGGATGGGATATACGTATTAATAAGAATGAGATGTTTTACAAAACTCATGGTCCTGCCGAATGTATAAAGTCTATGAAACAGGTAAGGAGATTGCACAAAAATAAGGGACTCACTCGATCAGAAATGCAGTATCTCCCTCTGTATATAAACATGTGTAAGATTTCTCATGAACAAAAACCTCTGCAGTAAATTGATGATGCAATCAATATATCACACCAATATAAATTGATATAATTACGCTAAGCTTTGAAAGTTATGAAATAAGCAAACATACTTTCAACCGATTCCTCAGTTCCAAATCGCAAATTCAGTTTATTCCCGTTGTCAACATCGCGAAGCTCTACCTGTTTCCCGCAAAAGAATAGTCTTTAAGGCCAAGAAACAGAAGAGACAGTGCAGGTGACACGGAACATTAAACAGCTGATAAACTAGAACAAGTCAAGTACCAAAGGCTTATTAACAAAATCACCACCAAATCAGTTTAACAGGTTCAACGTAATCTGTTTCTGCATTCCTAAGTTGGTGCACTCTAAAAATTAGTGAAGACTAGAGAGTTTCAAATACATGTAGTACCTGTATGGAGGCTCCACCTCTACCTTGTTGTTTATGCTCTGCTTCTACAACCTACAAGATGAAGAAATAAATTTCATATTGGGTGGAACTTAAATGGCTAAAGATATGAAAAGCAATATTCAAATGACTAACCCGGAAAGTACGTCCTGAAGGTTCAAGGTCCATCAGATTGAGTTAAATGAAATCATATATTATCCATAAATGGAGAAAACCCTTACAAAACCAACCTGTTCGTTCAATAACATTCCCTGGCCTTAGCTGAATAGAAAGATAATAAAAAAAGTCAGTGAAAACTTTCATTTATCCAACAAAAAATGCCAAATACATCAATTTTTAGAATTTCCACAATCTGATTCCAAGGTTAACGAGAAAGAAGACGAGCAATTAATCAAATGAGTCGGAATTTACCTGAATCGCGTTAACCTTAACGCCGCGGCGCTGAATGGCAGACCACAGTGAATCAAGCGGAGACGTTTCTCGGCCGGCTGTGATGCCTTGACGAGCCTGCGATAATATGGACCGGCTCAAAGAATACAGTGATCTAGTCGCTATCCCTCGCATCTCGGTCTTTAAAACCTAATTTGACAAGAAATCTTTCTTTTAAAATCTCTCATCTATGATCATATCGAATTATATACAAAACAAATGAATGCTTGTTTCCTTCAACTCAGAGTTTCTGAACACTATACGATATAATAATGAACAGATTACTAGTGCCCATGGAGATGAAGTCATGATGAAATTATTACCGAAATTAAGTCTTAACATCTCAGTGATGAATCTAACAAGCAACATTTTTAATCGCTAACAGGTGTAACCTTTTTTCGCGCAAATCTTCATTACTAATAACTCTGGAAAGACATTCAGAAACTAAAAAAGATAAGCACTAGTGCTACTTACTCTCAGGTTTCGTCATCAAAACCCTAAAACTTAGCGCCGTCAGATCAAGCCAAAATCAAAGGACCTAAGACCAAATTAAGCACATTTTCAATTTCACACCTTATCATGGACCAAATACTACCTTTAAATTTTTGAACAAATCCGAAATGCTGTTCGAGACTTTCCACAAATCCGCAGATGAATCACCAATCAAAAGTCACATAGAATCCAATATCCAGATGTAACCACACAAGACATACCAGGAACAAATCACAGATCGAACTCCAAATGAAAAATGGAAACGACGATCGAAGAATATGAAAACCGACCTCTTTCCCGGAAAGCTCAGATGCGTATGGGAGGACAAAATTGACGGTGAGCTTCGTCGGAATCGAAGACGCAGTCCAAGTTCGGTGCGACTTTCTGATACGATTCAATGTAGGCATTGGGCCTTTGTTGGGCTTTGTTATTTGATTAACTCTAGTAGCCCATTTAGTTGTAATATCACGTTGTTGATCAATAGTGTTTTGTGAAAAAAAAAAACAAGTCGAATCGATCGTCGACGGAAGTTCCGTTGAAAAGGCACGAGACGTCGCCGATTTTGAGGATGCGGCGGCAACAGTCGGGAGAGGAGGCGACAAGCTTGTCAGAACATGGAGGCGATTTGGTGTTCATGAGCTTCGGGAAATTGGTAAAGCGTCGCATTGGAGAGAGAGAGAGAGAGAGGAGAGATTCAGTTTTTAATTAATTATGTTATTCTTTCAAAAAAGTTTAACAGTTGTTCTGATTTAAGGCTTAGATTGTTCTGTTTAAAACATTGTTACAATTTTTTTTTGAATGTAACATAGATCTATATAGCGAGTTCCAGTTTCTAGTCAAACAAATCAAGTTAATGTAATCAAATGAAAATTCGGTTAGGTCTCTACAGTCTCCACAGTGTTCTCCAATTTTTAGGTTGTCGCAAAACTTTAAACATTACATTAAATCACACTCTAGTTTCTAGAAACTACCATTTCATATGGCAAAACCCTAAATTTACACCAGAAACAATAACCAGATGTGTTCTACAGAACTGTTTAAACACCTAAGACATTGAAAAACTTGTACTTCTTTTAACAGATTTACATGAAGAAAAAGATATACCTCTGCTCGTCTTTCTTTATAATGTCGTTGCTCTGTCCTCGGATAGTCGGTCAAGCTCCAGATTCATATGCCCAGAAAGTATCTGGATCGGGACAAAGAAGAGAAAAGTCTGGTACTTCGAGATTTGCAACGTGCCAATCAAGAAACCGAGCTTGTATCGACTTGAGCAACAAGAGGACTGTTGGTAATACCCACCACTTATCATCATCTCTGCCAAAAAACATAACAAAAGTTTGAGATAGTAAGTAAATATGGATGAAGAGTGAACTGATGACAATATGGATGCTAGATTAATGGCAGGTTTTGCGTGTATTCTTTGAGTGGGTGATTCTAAAAGAAGAACAAAAACACTGCTTATTATTATTGTTATTACCTTATGGCGTTCCAGATGTTCGTTTTATCATCTGACTTGTCAGAGAAAAACCCGGAATGAATGACACCGCAAACGAAAGCCACAATCTGAAAAATACTTGAGGGAATAAGAAAGAGACAATAGAGAGAAAACGAGGTTACTTGGTTTCGAAATACATGTATCAACTTACGACGTTTGTAAGAGATGTAGCGTTCCAAAGGGCGTAGATACGAGTAAGCGAGGCCCTTCTCATTTCTTTACTTAATAAAGCGTTAAGTCCGGCAGGGAATGGGCAAAGCAGTGAGAGAGGGAGAATCAGGAGGATAGCGAGAAAGGCTGCAATGGCAAGCCAATAAAACTGAAGCAATGCAAGAAGCGTAACTGAAAGATCCGCAAGAAGAAGGATGGAGATCAAACGCACTAGAGTATCCTGCACATGTATATTTCGCTTATGTTAACACATAGACAAAACGAAACTCAGACGTAAGAGTGAGAGAAGAAATGTAACCTGACGACCAACGGGTCGGGTGTTGTTCAATAAGAGAGAAAAAGGAAACAGTATATCCCTCCTGTACTGTAGAGATTCTAGTGAAATCTCATTGATGAGGCCTCCATTGATTCCACCATTGATTCTCTTCCGAGATAATCCATGTCCTGGTTGGATCAAGTTTTGTTGCAACTCTATAAGAGATTTGCTCGGACCTGCAGAGCTGTTCCTAGAAAATGAAGCATGTTGAGTGTCTTTAAAGTCTCGGAGAAGTGATTAGATCAAAGAGAAGCACAAAATCTTATCATGGCTCACCGAGGGGACTCTTCGTCACTTCTGCTGAATGAAACTGATTGGTTCACAGAGTTCAGAGGAAAATCGCCAACAAAAACCAGGATACCAAGTTGGTAATATCCAGAAGCTGTAGCTTGAAACCATCCAAGTTCAATTCTCACTCCGTGAAATTCGAGCTGAGGATTTCCATGGCTGTTCATCCACCTAATGACAGGGAGTAACGCTGAACGAATCGATCCGTGCCTCACAGTCCTGAGCTGCGCATTTAAACCCGCAACAAAGCGGTGCCAAACACTTGGTGGGATGTGCTGAAACAGTGATTTGGAGCATTTAGGTGATTCAGAGTAGAGATTTTGGAAGGGATAAAATATTGAGAGATTAAGCTAACCTGGCCAAGAAGATTAGTTAACAGTGCGTCACTATGAAGACTATACGGTGACATATAACTTCCATCTCCACCAAAAAGTATGCACATTGGAAATCTTTTCTGTATTATAGAGACCATATCTACACGCTTCTCATCACCGCCAAGAAAAAAATCTACATATGCAACCATCAGATCTGGTGTGGCTCCAACCTGTTTCGATGTTGGACAGACAGTCAAATTTGGAAGTAAAAGCTAGTTGATTGTGAAGCAACAAGTCTAACATCAGGTAATAAGAATCCAAACCTTCATGCCTTTGTATAGAGCTCTAGATCTGCATGAGCGGAGGCAAGAGTGGTCATATTGAGATTTTACATATTCCTGAAGGCGATGAATCTTTCTCCTGCGACGCCATTGCTTCCACGACCAGGCGCACGGATTTGCGAGTACTGATAGAATGCTGTGCACAGACCCTTCCCACCAATCATATGCCGCGGTAGAGTTGATCTCATCAATAAATCTGTTAAAAGCATCCTCGTACCTGCATATCAGAAATGTACAGAACCATGAGTGGGCATGCCTTGGAATAAAATGAGCAAAGGTCAATGTCATATTGGTCAGCAAAGGTTAATGACATCCATAATCACTACTTCAAGAAAATGGTAAAGTGAAAAGACATACTTGTACAAAAGAGATTGTAACTAAAGTTTTCTTATGCTTGCCAATATTCAAACATTCAATGGGATCCAATCGCAAAATTGACCCAGTCAAGTTATATCCTTACACTATCTCGATGATTGCATCAGGAGGAGAGTAAGGCAGATGCCATGGTTCCCTGAAAGTGTTTGGACCCATAAAGTACATACGGTAGGCATGGGTTTGCGTATCATCAGATTTTGCGCCTCGAACCTAGAATGACAAAAAAAAATAGGCCAGAAAGTTTGGTTAGAAAAAAACTGGATCCTTAATGTCTTGCAAAAAGGGAAGATTTGGGACAAGAAAATTTCCGCAACACTATACCTCAGAGAGTGACAGAAGATGGGGTAAACAATGAGAACTCTGGTTTTCGATGGAATTGGAACCATAGAAACTTAATATGAGCAGTCTACTACTTAATGTGCTTAGCAACAGACCCAAAACTACCACCGCACAAGATAGTAGAAGAGCAAAGGGCAATGGCCCTCCAAATGTATAAACAAGCTCTTCCAAAGGTGTATAGCAGTTTGGCAGTCTGTACTTGTCAGATACACATTTGTAAGGACAAAAAGGTTCGCTAACTCCTCCTGCAGATTCAAAAAGCTCCTTCCGTCAGAAGACATCCCAATTAAGAAGAAACACAAGATCAGGGGACGGAAGAACAAGAGAACTGTATGATACAATACCTCGCACGTATACAAATTTTGCACGACTTGGAAGACTCTCGGGAGGGCAGGGTGTACAAAGACTTTTGTCAGAGCCTTCAACATTTTTGTAAGTGCCAATGGGGCATTCCTGAAACAACACATGAATCCAGAAATATTGAGAAGTAGCAGGCACAAGCAAACGGGGCAGAGATTTGCATTTATGCTAAAAGATCACTACTGGGCTTGTCTAATTTCGTGATTTGTTACACCCATTTTGATTCTGAGAAGAAGGATAAGCAACAATGGTAAAAAGCTAAGACATAAATGGCCGGTGTAGATGTAACTACGACGTAATAAACATTAGACTTACCAAGCAAAATGTACCATAGAGCCCCTTTGGACACATTTTTCCAGTCATTGTTCCCTTTTCTCCAAAACGACCTCCATGGTCCCCTGCACCTCCGCTGAAGACATCAGAAAACAAACAATTAAAGATACGTTTTGCAGATTAACAACTTTTATGTTAGATTTCAAAGAATTTCAAGATCCGCTCCAAAATTTGCATTAAAAAAAATAGTACTGGCATAGTTTCAAGCATTGAAACTAAGATCCCACTGTCCTCTCATAACCCTGGCAATGCAAGTACTAGCAATCAACGCATATATGCATGCTATTAAATACAAATGACCCACAAAGTTGTAACCATGCAGTCATGACAATTGTGCGTACCTATTACTAATGGACCCCTTAATGGTTGCAACAGGAGAATACTCGTCACCAGTGTGTAACATGTCCCAGTGAAAGTGAAGTCTCCCACCTCCACCCCCTCCACCACCGAGAGGCCCACCCCGGCCCCCTTGAACTGATAGAGATGAATTGTTTGAGAGTTCAAGCATCTGAAGAAAAAGAAGAATCGTCCCACCAGATCCTCCACCAACTCCACCGACCAAAGATCTGTTACCACTCGCCATTGGCTTCTCAAAGCTTTGGCCATCAGAGCTTAGAGATCCATGCAGATTAAGCATCAAAAGAGGAAACTGGATGGAGCCAATTACTGAAAAGTTGGAAAAATAATTGTACGTCAGATGAGTAAACAGATAGTTGACAGTGTAGTACTATTGACTGCCAGCTTTTCCAAAATAATAAAAAATTAATAAGGAGAAAAGTGAACTATGATAGTACTGACCAATCATCCCTCCACCAATCACATTCTCATATGATTTATCTGGACTTTCAGCTCCGCTCCCTAACTCACAAGGAAAATCAGGGTCGCCGTAGGTATGACCTCCATTGCACACTCTCCCATTGAAAAGGCCAGATCCCCCTCGCCCTCCATGCCCAGCACCACAACCAGCCCCATTAGAATAAAGTCCTTTCCCCAGCCCACCACTGCAACCTGTCACAAAATTTTGTGCATAGAATCAGAAACCACATTTATCTTCTTGAATACGCAGAAAAGTATTCAAAATTTTAAAAACATGGTGAGAATACCGCTGCAGTGTAAGGGCAAACAGTTGTACAATTTGCTGAAAAAGGAATAGAAGACTGAGTTTATGTACCAAATTCAGATGCAGTGATCAAGCCTTCATCAGTAACTACTACTGATCTTGCCCTGTGGATTTGAATTATGCTTCCCTTAACAAGTCCACTCACAAGAATGTCCTCAACTCGACATATCTAGAAAATTAAAAGGTTGAAGAATTATCAAAATTCCGAAAGGCTAAAAATAAAGAACAGAAAATCACTATTAAGAAGCAGTCAAAACTGATTTACTCCAGGAGAGTAACACAGAAAGGGTTACTATTCCCAACTAGAGGTGTTACACGATAAAGGAGCCGCAACTGTTTGGCATATATTAGAAAACGTTATGATCAGTCTAAATAATATATTAGACTCTTTAATTGTGTAACTACCTAGTAAGTAGTACAAAGTCTATACATCATCAAAACTTAACTCGTGCTAGAATGGTAATTATGAACCATCAAGTCACGTCTTTATCAAACTTACCTGAAGGGAAAAGGATAGTGTATAATTGACATGGCAATCATCCGGCGGACTAATCAAGTCTATTGGGCATGTCTTGCTCTCACAAAGAGCCTGAGTAACCCTGTAAAAAAACAGAGAGAGATTTTGTAGCACATCGTTTCAGTTATTAAGTCTAGCAATAAACACCCACAGAGAAAATAATGTAAACGTAGAGGAAGTCATACTCACGCTGTTTTGCTTTCTTTGTCGTCAAGTGGTGCTTGAATTATAGAACCGGGTCCAACCTGCAAGATTGAGGAAAGTTTAAAAAATAGTTTTACATACTCCACTGATGACTACGTCTAAGTAAATGTTTGTAACAGACGAACAGAAACATGATCTCATAATAACATAGATATAAACAAAACAAGAGAAGTTGGATGATATAATCATGTTAAAAAAGTTATTTCTTACAGTAATGTTGTAAAACTGAGATAAGGAGAGTCTCTGGCCTTTAATTGCATCCCCAGGACCGGTGAGCGTCAACATTCCTTGACCATATACACCCAAGTTCGTATTAGAACTTATGACGGACTTTTCCTACAACAGTAAGAAGTCAAAATCTGTCTCCCAATCCAACCAACAAAAAAGAGAGACATGATAAGATTTACAATGTATACCGTTAGAACTGCAAGGTTGCGAACTTCAAGGACAGAGGAAGGCACAGCAGGGTTTCCTTCACCATCAATTTTGATCACAGAATTCAACATGAGCAGCATCTTTGTAACAAGTCGTAATGCACCAAAAACCTTCATATAAGGAGGAAATAACTTAACTTAACAAAACATATAGGAGAAGCAAGACGGTAAAGGAGAATCAAGATTGTTACTGAATGGTGAAAAACAATAACCTGCCTTTATAACGGAGTTACTCATTAGAAGCTCTTCTGCAACAAGTTCAAACTCTGAAATTGGATATTTTGATAACCCAAACACAATGCTGCTTCCCCGGTAAAGACTGATTTGACCTTTGACCTTCAGAATCAGAAAAATAAAAAGGTATTTAAAAAAAGAGAGACCAAGGAGCTCTTTTTAAGCAATCTTTAATAAGGAAAAGAACTGAAAGTTGCAAGGTCAGCTGTTAGAAGAAAACATAGAGAAATTCATTCATACTTTAGTAAATACAAAAGGCGTATGCGGATCACACAAATATCAGGGTAGAGAAGATGATTCAGGACTTTATCGGGGAAAAGAAAAAGACATTCAGGAAATTAACTGACCTGCATTCTGGTCCAGAGCAGCGGAACCAAAACTTTTGCGTGGTTATCTACATAGATGTTTGACCACAGAGGCCTTGTAGGAAAATCGAGCAAAGGAGTTTCTGTCTCTGTAGTCATGTTATCATTCCCAACCCTTAAACTCACCAATTCTGCATTAAAGTAAGTTCCAGCTGCTCCAGCATTTTCGGGGCACCCGATACTTGCACCACCTGCAGTTAAAGAAAATAGTACCAAATAATTTAGTATATGTTCAACACAGCCTAAAATGGAGAAGTAAATCCACAACTAATGAGACTAAACACAGCCTGTAGTCTGTAGAAGACCTATGTCAGTTGCATGACCGTTGAAAGGTAGCAAAAGAAATACAAACCATGCACAAGAACTCTGATATCTTCTTGGATGCTGTAACAGTCAAGGGAGATCCTTCCTCCACCACCTCCACCCCATCCCTTCCCTCCTGATGCGGATATTCTACCATAACCCTTCCTACATATTCAAATAACAAGTTGAGAAAGATTGATATAACTCAAATGATTGCATAGGACTCCAAAGGAAGCATGGACTTACAGCTTTACCGAACGAAAACAGATACTTCCTCCAGATCCTCCACCCCCTTGCTCTCCACTATCACCACCATCTGCGGAAACAGATCCATTCAGGTGTATTGTATCCGTCGATATT